>CM057346.1:298516069-298765089 GCA_030015575.1 Agapanthus africanus | reverse complement strand
CCGCGGAAACTCCGGTCGTCGCCTCCTTACCGGAAGGGCACCACATCGTCTGCATCTTTTACGGGCTCCCACCTCAATACCGAGGCAACTCGGGCGTGAAGTTGGCTGGCCGACGCGTCCAAGATTTGCTGTAGAATGTGTAGTGTAGAGGCTATGTCTCATTTGGGATTTTGTTGCCTTTGAAGATGATGGAGGAATCAAGATGAGAAAATTGGTGCTTGCATTTTTCTAGCATGAAAATGAGATCAAGAATGCCACACCCTCAAGAATGAAAACCTCTTCTCTTTTCTCAAAAAAAAAATCTTCTCATACTAGAATGGTGGAGGAAAGAATAAATAAGCAAGAGGGAAGTGAGTGTAGAAAAAAGAGAGAGGGTGACCATATCCAAACATCATCATAACTAACTCACATCAACTACTAATCACCTCAAATCATAAAAAGCAAGTGATGATGATAGATAAGATGTATCAAAAGATACTTTCATAATCAAACCATTTGCATGAAACCCCTCCACAATGTGTTATTTGCAAACTTGCAAATAACACCCTCCATCAGAAAAGTCCGGCCGGGAAAGAACAAAGGAAAACCGGCCGGAACGGAATACAAACAGGCAACTCTAGAAAACTGGTCCCGTAATAAATTACAAGAAAACCCCGACACTGTGCATACACACCCGCATCTGTATTCCGACCGGATACAGATGCAATGAGACAAAATCTACACTGTACTAAACTAGGATCCGGCTTAAACCAAAGCCGGCTAGTAATATCCGTTCAATCCTGATCCGTGCAATACCGCACGTATCTGATCGAACCCTGCCATATATCCATACGGCCACTAGTATAAACCGTCCGATCCTGATCCGTGCAATACCGCACGTATCTGATCAGACCCTGCCATATCTCCATACGGCCTCTACAGCGTTTCGCCCGAAAGCTTGAGCAACTGAAAGTGTGGTGGACTCTAAAGACTCGTCAATACTATGGCTGTGGATTTAACCACTAGCACGTCAAAGGTATAAGCCAATACGTGACGGGCCACCAGCTATTGACCAAAAGGGACATCGATGAGCGAACTCATCCTGACACCCTACTGAGCCTGTCAGTGACAATATCCGTACAGTCCGTCCGTTCGTCTATGAGCATCGCATGTCGGGCCTAGGGGGTGGGTAAAAGTCAGACCCCCAAAAGCGGTACAAGTCGTGTCGGAGTGTAGCCCAGAACACCCTGAGATACTACTGGAATACCTACCAGTAAATCTCCTGCCTTGGCCAAGGACTTCGTGTAATGGCTCTCCTAGACACAGCGCGACCTCACCCCCAATACCGGGAGAGACGAACCCCTGAAGATCCGCTCACTGCCTCCATGTGGCTCGGGACTGTACCCAACTAAAACCTGTTTGCACGACTCCTTTGAGCCGTGGTAGGGTAGTAATCAAAGCACAGTGGGACTCACACGAGACAAATGACGATCCCCAGGTCGATGAACTAACCTGTACACATGTCACCTGGGAACTGCTATCTGACGTCAGGTATAAGACCAACTAGCATGTTCCCGGCGAGTCCTGTCCGGTGTACTCATAACCCAATGAGCACCTGTATACATCTTAGGTGAACCAACTGACACCAGTGGCTTGTGAGACCGGCCACCGCCCCTCGTCGGGGTCTCGACTGTATACACTAGTCTACTCTGGAGAATCGATGCCCTGTCTCGAAACTCCCACGACTAGGGACCTTTTAAGGATGTGCTTATAGACTCCAGCTCTCACTTATATGATCGCCCTCATACTGCTGGCAGTCAAGCAAGAATCCTAGGGGCTCTATCAACATGTAATAGCGACCTGTCAGGTCACCTAAAGCAGTACACGATGATAAAGGTAAACCAGATAGCATATTATCATCTCGAGTAAGACTGTCATACCGGGATAGGTCCTCCCTCAATCATTGCAATCACGTGCCTATGATCCAATAATTGACTCTAAGGGCACTATCTCCAACAATCTCCCACTTGCACTCAAGGCTAATTATTGCGATGTCGCATACTCATAGCCCGTGTGATACCGAACACCCAACTCCTCTACTAGTCAGTCGCACAAAGCCTGTTTGCGAAACTATTGCGTTCGAGGAATAGCCTCAGTGAGTGGATCCACCTAGATGTTTCTATCTATGTCTCTCTCTATATCTCAAGTTCGCGGAGAAAGCCATCTCCCGAAATGAGCAATACCTGTCTTAGAATGTCTGGATGTCTGATGGGACCTAGCTCATAAATGAACTCCAAATCCAAACTTCTCAGACTGTATCGTCAACTGAACTTAATCAGTATCCTGCGCCATGCCTCCCTCAGTATTTGCTTGGATCACTTGTCCAGAATACTGCCCCTCGTCAGAAGGAAAGCTATAACTCTGACAACCTCCTTGTCGTCCATGTCACCTTGGAAGCCTGGAATGATAACTGTCTCCCAAATGAGGCTGTCGTTATCATTTCCCTAGAACATTAACTTATGTTCTAAAACTGCTTCCGATTGTTTCTCCAGGATTGGATCAATATCATCTTATTGCATCTAGTGCAAGAACAACATCTGGTGTGGTACTTGACATCTCATGATTGACTCAATTGCCTAAGCAAGTGATCTGCCAATCATGTACATCCCTCTCTACTTTAGTCTATAAGACACCTTTAGAGAGGGTGACTCCATTACCTGCAGGTACACTACCGTGCCAGGAGTCGTTCATTCTAAATACTCTTAGAATGCTGTCTAAGTACCCTGATTGGGAAACCACCCAAATCTAGATCTAAAACCATAGACCTAGTAACCAGTATGTCTGATATAATATTCAAGTCCTATGTGGAGAAACCACTGTGTGACGACCAAAGTATAACCGATCGTAGTATAGGAATGTCACTTCCTACTTTGTGTATGTCATCCAAATACCATGACATCACACCCTACTACCTTCTCAACAGATCCATCCCCTATTCTGATGACGTCAAACCCATGACTGTCACATCAGAAATAGATGATCTATCTCCGCTACATCTGCTTTAGTCTATAAATAGACATAAGCCTGATGTCCACCAATGCTTCCGCTGCTCCCACTGACTATGACAACCCTCTGGCAGAGTCATATAGATGTGCACTTCTAAAGCTAGTTTAGAACGACGCTATACTCATCCTCCTGCCGGGTCTCGCAGCCTGGAACAACAACAATGGCAAGTGTGGGTAAACAAGAACTTCCCTGTCACCGTCCTTGAGGCTACCGGAGTACCTCTCGGGTGCCTGAAGTTACCCACCGTATCTGCAGAGTGGCCAATGGAATGTCAAAACAGATTGCATCTTTAGGTTCCTTATCAAATCTTCAGTAATCGTTTGCGGTTCTGGAATCACTTCCAGTTCTACCATACTCCCACTACTGCTTTGAAAAAAAACCATTTTTTAATAAAACTGTGGCGAGTCTAGAACAATATTTCTATTGATCTGCCAGATGGTAGAAAGTCAACCCCTGTCATAGCCTGGGTCAACCCACAAACAGCCATTACAGAAATGTGCCTTTGAGTTATCCAGAGTCTGGTTTTAAGCATAAGCCGGACAACTCCCCGTACCTTAATATCATTAAGGTATGAACTGTTCTATATCCAATATAGGAACAGAGGCACTAATTTAATTGAACCATATTCAAATCATGCAGCTATCTCCAGTGCATGTCAACTAAATGGAAGGAGGCCGATCAGCGTTACTCAACTTAGGAATGCTTCCAATTATGAGTAACCTGAAAGGGAAGCAATTTCTCTTTATCATTACTATCAACTGAATACCATACACAAGTATCTACATCTTCGATCACTTTGAAGAATCCCGATACTTGCTACACCTGGTTCTCTACTCTATTCAAATACCTATAACTCCTCAAAACTTAGACCCCGTGTTTCTACGAAACACATGTCTAAGAACTAGAGAAGTTAAAAGTAAACATAATATAGTATGAGGACTAACCCTTCTGTCCTAATGGACACTGGACAACATACAATACTCTGTATAAGTCCGCTGAGTCTAACAACTCTTTCACTGTGTGTCGTAGGTTGAAAACTGTACTTATGGTTAAGAAGAATTACACTGCTGTTTAATGCTCCTTACCTAACCATCCACTGATATAGGTAAATGTCATCGACATAATATCAAAAGGTATATCTCACTCTATGAAAATAGACGTACAGATATATCAATTTGAAATTGGTGCACAACAGCGGATATTTAAAACAAAAAATTTGCCGACCGGCAAACAGCCAAGATGATCTCCTCAAATATCACTGATTTACAACGAATCCCGATATAATGAGGATGGTCACCCTATTCCCAATAACTTACTCCCACTCATCATCTGTAAAACCATACAGATGTGAGAATTAAACCTGGTAAATACATACCCTGGAGCAAGTGTCTAATCGGGAAATCAGTTTTCTTTTAATAGTACACAGTTGAACTGAAACATTGAAATGTTTCGATGGGGTATCCTGGTATTCTTAGTAATGCCTCTACCATTATCCAGATTCACAACTATAACCGTATAATTCTTTGCCACCTCTCCAAATCCCTTTATATGTCTTTAGTCATTACCTTCTGCACACCCCTTTAGGCCAATTGGTTTTCTTCCTTCCCTACCGTTCGGCACCAGCCTATGGTTTAGAAGAAGACTATCCAATAAGCATAATGGGTGTACTGTCCTAATCCTAGGAGCACTCGCAATGCGAGAGAAGGCGAAGATAAAAGACAACTGAATAAATCTTATTCCTATTTCTCCTGAACCAGAATCCATCCCCGAACTGGAACAAGTTCCTTTCGAGTTCGTATTGTAGGGTTCTTAGGCACACTAGTGAGGTCTCACGAGGCATCGAACATGCCAAATTCAAAAATCTAGGGTGCCGAGAAACCCGACTACGGATCGTTTGCTAGATATCTAGGCGAAAAAGCAAACTAGTTAACACTTAACTAAGGGAATACGGAAATACAACCTTTGTAGATCCGGTGCTCCACCTCCATAGCTCCGCAACGAAGTCCTCTCCGCTGTCCAAATCAAATCCGGGCTCTAGCGTCGGCTTCGTCGGAGAATGGGCAAGCTAGGTCGTCGATGTCCATGCTGAAGATGATCTACGTCGAGGCATCGCTAAATCAAGCTCCGACTTCACCAAGTCAAGAAACTTGTGAAGAAAACACACTCTACTACTTGGCAAGAGGTAGAGGATGAAGAAATAGGAAGTGGGTTAACTTTAGAATTGGATTTATCACTCAAAAACATCAATCACCATTGATGAGGTAAGCTTTTCTTCACTTGAAGCAAGGAAGAAGAAGAAGAATAATATGATAAGATTAATTAGAAAAGAAAAGAAAAACCAATCCTTATCATATAATGAACCATGGTTAGATGTAGAGAGTTAACTAAGGTTTAAGTGAGTGGTTAGGGTTAAGCATGAGACAAAATGGTCATTTGGTCAAAGTCTTCATGAAGGTTCATGAATGAACAAAAGAAAGCAACCATTTTCCTCTTTTTGCCTTTTCTTTTTCCAAAAAGTTAAATGAATAAAATGAAATCAAAAACCCTAATCACCCACTTAACTATAGTTTAATTCTTAACACTTAACCATAATGCATGTATCATCAAACATGATACAAGCAAGTGCACAAAACTATATCGAATATACAATGTGCACACCCGAGTGAGAAAATCCATTTTAAAGTGAACCGATACTAGTTAATGCAAAGTAATATATCAAATATATTATTATGCATTAAATCATTAAATCAACACTTGATTTAACGATCCGGTCATATCGCATATAACCGACTAATATCAACAGTAACAACTTATCGAATCAACACTTGATCCGATAACCCGGCTATATCGCATATAACCGATCAATGTCACAAATCGCGAGAATCGAATACAGTATCACATACTGGTATCATTCTCGGTCCCGCACATATCTCATATGCGCTCCTATTTCGTTTCGCTTGAGCCAGGAAACCTCTGTGTAGGACTCTAAAGACTCGTCAATACGCCGGCAGCGGATGATGATCATATCAAACATCCACAAGCCGCAAGCGGTCTGCTAAACGTAACGGCCACCCGGGTATTGAGCGATCTGAAGATCGACGAGCAAGCCCGCTCTCACTCCAGTGAATCCGACCAGTAACACTACCGTACAGTCCGGTCTGATCGTCTGATATGTCGCATATCTCGCCTAGGGGTGGTAAACGTCAGACCCCAATAGCTCGATAAGTCGTGTCGATATGAGGTCTATAACTATTCAAGAAACTACTGGTAACACTTACCAGTAAATCTCAGCAACCCTGGCCAGGGATTTCCTGTTATAGCCAATCGAACACAGCGCAACATCAACCCCCTATACCGGGAGAGACGAATCCCCTCCTATCGCTCATTGCCTCCATGTGACTCGGGACTGTACCCAAAAACCACCGTTTTGCACGCCCTCTTGGACGTGGTAAGATGGAAATCAAAGCACAGTAGGAACCACACAAGACTCTATGACGATCTCGGGTCAACAGACTACTCTGTACCAGTGTCACCAGAGAACTGCCATCTGACGTGAGGTATAATACCATCTGGGAGTTCTCGGCGAGTCCGTCCAGTGTACCCAGTCTCTACTGAGCACCCGTATATCATCTCTGATGTCAAACACCAATGGATATGGGATCATCCATCGCCCATCTGTATGGGTCGAGAAGGTATACGCTAGTCTACTCTGGTATATCGATGCCCCGTCTCGATACACCCTCGACTAGGGACTTTGAAGGATGTACTTATGGACTACCATGTCCCCACTAGTATGATCCGCATCATAGTCCAGGTAGTCAAGCACACATCCTAAGGGCTTTACCAACATGTAACAGAGAGACAATCAGTGTACACGTTAAGGTAAAGTTCAACCAGATAGCATACTATCATGTCGAGCAAGAAAGTCCTCCCTATATATGTCCCAGCATCCACTACAATATACATCCTATGTACAGTAATGGCCTCTAGGGCATACATATAACTAACAATCTCCCACTTGCACTAGGGCCATCTGATAGCAGTGGTTGCAGTATCTCATACTCAACCATCCCATAAAAGTCTCTCTCTGGGAACAGGCCTTTGTGAGTGGATCCGCTGTGTTGTCCTCTGAGTCTACTCTCCAAACCTCGATCACCCTGGAGATCAACTATCTCCATGATAAGGTGATACTGCCTTAGAATATGTCTGGATCACTGATGGGACGGACGTTCCTTGGCATAAGCCACAACTCCATTGTCACACAATGGTAGGAACATAGTTCATCTCATGAACCAATATACATTCAAACAGCCTCTTTGGTAGCATCTTAAGTAGCAATGTATCCTGCCTTTATCGTCTAGTATGTCACGGTATCTAGCTTGGAACTCTTCCAACATACCGTCCCTCTACTGAGGATTAAGACAATGCCTGTGACTGACATTCAGTCGTCTTTATCACCCTGGAACCCTTCCAGTGATTCTTCCCAGGATCGATTGATACCATCTCACTACAACTAGTGAGTATCCTAACATCCAATTAGATCTATCTCATAGATCCAAAATCCAGGATTTAGTAGGTATCACTTTGATCCTATATGGAGAATCCTAGTGATAAGCGGAGATTGATCGAGCGTAGCATAGGAAACTTCTTCCCCATCAAGAGTATGTCATCCACGTACTCTACGAGGATCGTCACCATACTCCCTACTACCTTTTTGTTTATACAAGGTTCATCTACCATTTTGATGATGTCAAACTCTTTGACTAATTCATCAAAACAGATATTCCAACTCCGCGATGCCTGCTTTAATTCTATAAAGCATCTTGTACACGTTTCCGCTGCTCCCACTGTCTACGAGGCCCTCTGGCTGTGTACTTATAGACTCACTCTTCTGAAACATCATTTAGAAAAGCTGTCATGACACCCAACCACCAGATATCGTAGTCATGGTATGTAGCCGTGGCAAGTAGTATCTGGATGGACTTAAGCATAGGTACTGGAAAAAGTTTCATCATTATCCACGCCTGGTCAATGACGAAAACCTTTATCAAGTCTAGCTTTGAAAGTCTCAACTTTTCCATCTACACCAAGTAATCTTCTCAAGATATACTTGCTCCTGATGGGGATTTAACCCTTCAGATATAGCAACCAAAGTCCATACTTTGTTGGTGTATATGGATTCCATCTCAGATCACTAAGCATCCAGCCATTCTTACAGAGTCTTACTCTCGATGGCCAGCTCGAAACTAGTTGGGTCATCATCTCATGATGCAATCCTCGCTCCCACTGTCATAGAGAAACCGAAATATCTCTCAGGTGGGTGAGGAACCCTACTAGATCGGCGGAGAGGCTGAGGTTCGTTGGTATCTACTGAATCCCTTGGTTCCATCATATCATCTGCTGTAGTTCGTATAGCTGGAACCTTTCCAGTTCTACATTACAGACCTTGCCTCGAGCTTGTCCGGATTTTGCTTTTGGACATAGGCTGGACAACCCCAAATCTTAACTGGCTTAAGACATGGGCTCTTCCCATTCCATATCTCATATGGAGTGGTAGGCAACTGATTTGATTCGAGCCGTATTCAATAGGTATGCAACTTCTCAAGCGCATAACTCCCAGTAGGAAAAAGGTAACTCAGTAGTACTCATCATAGAGCACACCTTATCATATAGGGTGTGTCTGCTCCACCCCGATACACCGACGTACTGGGGTGTATACGGAGGAGTAATGCTGAGAGAGAATCTCATTCTCCTTTAGAACAATCCAGGAATTCCGTGCTCAAGTATTCTCCTCCTTGATCTCATCATAGGATATAATACTTATACCCGTATTCTGGTTCTCTACTTCTGTCTTATATTCTATGAATATCTCAAAAGGTTCAGACTTGTGTTTCAACAGGAACATATGTCTGAATCTCGAAAGATTATCAGAGAATGTAATGAAGTACAAAGAACCGGTGTTGGCATGTGTAGACAGGGGACCTACATACATCAACATGTATCATCCCAAGAGTTCACTAACTCTTTCTCTGTTTTCAGTAAACGGAGCTATGGTCATCTTATCTTTGTGACATGACTGGCGAGTTTCACAAGATGTAAATTCAAACTGATTTAAATATGCATCTATATGTAACTCTAGCTAGTCGGGTCACATTGATCTGACCTAGTCTACAATGCCTCAAGAGGAATTCGTTCATTTCTGAACTCTTCCTCTTGTGTGTGTTCCGTACACTAAGAACTGTAGTTTGATTTAGAACGTCAATGCTTTTAGATAACGTGCCTGAACCGATCAACTTTTGATATAGGAAATGTTCAAAACATTATCCAACAATACAAAATTTTATCGTTTCTTTACTAATAAAGAGACAGATATGATTTTGTATATCAGGTTCGGTATCTAATAACATTCGTTCAGAATCAATGTATCGGTAATACAGGGTGACAGTGACCGACAGACTTGGCTGCAACTCTTGCCCCGTTTTCTGCCTCATGAAACTTATCACCCGTTCTCAGTTCTCTACCTTTCTGTAGCCCTATGTAACAGATTACATATATGGGATCCTGATCTGGTATCACATACTCAGGACGTAAAGGATACTGAGAAACAGTTCTGTATAATGAACACACCCGAAGATGATGCATCAGCATGCACTCTCTTCGTTTGGGCGGCACGGGAATTCTGGTAATCCCCAATTTCCTGCTCTGTCTTATAACAATTATAAGTTGGAGCGGGACCAACGTTCCCCAGCTCAGTATAACAAGCGGGTTCGGTCAATATTCCGTATTATTATCTTGATTAAGGCGTGATAGGGTCGCTACCTGGAGAGAGAGAGAAGAAAACACTCAGCGTGCGCTCTGTCAAGAATAGATTGGTTATTATTTTATCTAATCAGGATGGCTCCCACTGCTTTTTATCAAATCTTCCTTCAAACCCTAAAAGGAAAGACTAGCCGGGATTAATTACACACTACAAGTTCGCCAATCTTTCAGCCAGGCCAGTGTCGGTACTTTGAGGGAGGTCCCCCGTGCTTTCGCACGAACCTAATTAATGTAAACCTCGTTTTCCCAGAGGCGTAACCTCGTTGACACCTTTCTAGACACCTACTTGATCGGCTAATTGTAATGTATAAAACTCTCCCAGGAGTAACTCTTACTCGCAGCGGGTATCGGGATCCAACTATCTCATAGAAGGTATGCAATCTCATTGCAAATCTCAACACTTGAAATTCCCGATAATATTTTGCCCCGAACGATCTATGACCTTGACAAGGTCAACAAACCATAGACCGCAAGTCAAGTTCAACCAGTCATTTCTTGATTGAATCAAACCCACCCGCACGACCCTTGACAAGGTCAACAAGGCCGCACGACTACCCTAACCCAATCTGCATCATATGCATAAGCAGATAAATACTGGTTAGCTACCGCACACTGCGTCTTGACAAGGTCAACAAACGCAGCACGAATACTAAACAGGATTTATCTGAAATGACGGAGGGCTACGACAGGTTTTTCTGAAAACCTATTGCGTAATGAACTTGATATCGTTGTAGAATCAAATGATTTTAAAAATGGAGTGCTTTTGAGGCTTTTCTAGTTTTGCTAAAGGAGTCACTCCCGGTGAAGGGATCGTCGGTCCTTTCCTCGTCGAATGAGGTGCGGGATATATCATATATATCACTGTGCAAAGCAAAAACACTTAAAATCAATCAAAATACAAACCGAGTGTGTAGCATCTGCCAGTTATTGCTAAAGGAGTCACTCCCGGTGAAGGGATCTCGGTCCTTTCCTTATCGAATAAGGTGCAGGATATATCACATATACCGCTGTGCAAAGCAAGAACTGTAGCTACCTGTTTTATTTTGAAATTCGATTCTACAACATCTTAGGTTTCTTTTATTTCATTAATCTCATTAATGAAGTCCCATCATCAAGGTACCTAAACATCACAGATAGATATGACGTACACTTATGCCATCCGCATTCGCCTCGATGTCCCCTCGTGCACCGTTAGGTTAGGTGACTAACGACAGAGCAGGGCAGGGCTAGCGCGGGTGTAAAACATAAGTAACATCTATATACTATATCATATATACTATATACTATATCTGCCACAGAACATCGCATGATCTCAGATAAAACACAGCAGAAGAAACATATGAAATATTGGATATACTAGGACGTCCGTGTTTTCAATACGAGCCAGTATAAAACACGGATTCCACGGTCGTGATGAATAGCCAAACCCACACCCCTAGATCCCTACGAGAGCGGCAAGTAACCCTACCAATTCTAGAGTTAGGAGACCCGGACTCGACTCCTCGAGTTGGTCTCCCACTGGACTCCAGAACCCGGTTACTTGTGCCCTCCTCCTTGGGTCTATCCTAGTGCAGAAAAGTAAATAATATACAAACGGTGACAACTTCCGCAACCTGGAAGCGCCCCAATAAAAGAATATTACATACAAGTTTTTACATGAATGAAAATGGAAAACACTCATCTCACATAAAAACCCCCGGCTATTCGAACACGACGATCCAATATAACATATCCAGCAACACATAACATCATATGTCATCAACGTAAGTAAACATGCGTATCCCAATTGTCGTTGACATATAGCAACGAAACCGGCGATATCACATATTACACTTACGGTCACAGAAAAGAAAGTGTAAAACTACAACAGTTGGAATCCGCAATCTGCATAGACATCGCATGCCTAATCAAATGAATACCTTAGACATCACATGCCTAACAATTATAAACCCCGCATTTTAGTCTCATTATTGAAAACACTTTTCAATATCAAGTCGGGCAATTCAACAAGATTCCCGACATCCTGATTGCATGCTCGCCGCAAACTTCAGTAGGCGGCCGCACCCCCGACGCCGTCGACGAAGTGCACCAAGGCGGAACACCGCTGCCGCGAGCACCCAAATGGATGCTTTCGGCGACGGGGTTCTCCTACATTCACTTGGTCGAGGCTATGGGGTGAGGCTGTCTATTAAGATTACCCGGCGAGTATCCGCGTACGCTACGTGATTGCAACGGACTTTTGATCGCATCAAAATTCCGTAGCAACCGATCAAGAGAGACTAAACTGCTATGTTTATAACATTCATTCAGTTATCTCATAACTACTTGTGAATTCCAATTATTGTATCCCATTCCGGATAAACAGAAAATATTAAACTTTTCGATCGAACAATCGAACACCCAAGTTTTCCCGATACAGCTCAACACATGAAATAAGTCTAACAACATTCAGTTCGTGCCTCAGTACCAACGGTCCAGCCGTAGAAGGGTCAAGCCAACGCCTCACATGTGGCACGCCGTACTGCCCTAAACCCGAAGGTTCAAAGGGCAGTTCAAGACGGTCACATAATCGAGTTAAGGTTTGTTGTCTTCTAGATGGTCCATTGCGTTACTTACACTACTTAGAACGTCGTTAAACTACGGAAAAATCCAACACTTGGAAATTTCCCGACAGGGGAAAAATTGGGTATTTATATCCGGTCGAACTTTTTAACATATTGTAAAATATCCGGAAAGCCACGTAGACGAAACTTGATAATCCGATCGAACCGACGACCTCCCAATACACCCCAGAAAATTCAACTCTTGAAACAGTATTAAAAATTCCCAGAAAATCCAGTATAAAATAATAAGAGTTACTGTGCAGATCTTGGAGGATGACGTCATCATTGTGCGGCGGAACCGCCGAAGAAAGCAGGTTTCTGCCGCGCTTCCGCCGCGAGATTTACTATTCATCCAAAAAATTTTGCATGGTAATTCTTATTTTTCCCTGCTGAATTTTTTAGCAATTTTTAATATAGAAAAATCCACATTTTACAAAACCGGACAGAGAGCATGTTTTGAGACGGGTTTCGGGTTCGTTCGGGTTTCAGATTCCGTCTAGACTTCGCCTAAGGCTCTAGCTAGGCTCTGATACCACTGTAGGGTTCCTAGGCACACTAGTGAGGTCTCACGAGGCATCGAACATGCCAAATTCAAAAATCTAGGGTGCCGAGAAACCCGACTACGGATCGTTTGCTAGATATCTAGGCGAAAAAGCAAACTAGTTAACACTTAACTAAGGGAATACGGAAATCAAAGCACAGTGGGAACCACACAAGACTCTATGACGATCTCGGGTCAACAGACTACTCTGTACCAGTGTCACCAGAGAACTGCCATCTGACGTGAGGTATAATACCATCTGGGAGTTCTCAGCGAGTCCGTCCAGTGTACCCAGTCTCTACTGAGCACCCGTATATCATCTCTGATGTCAAACACCAATGGATATGGGATCATCCATCGCCCATCTGTATGGGTCGAGAAGGTATACGCTAGTCTACTCTGGTATATCGATGCCCCGTCTCGATACACCCTCGACTAGGGACTTTGAAGGATGTACTTATGGACTACCATGTCCCCACTAGTATGATCCACATCATAGTCCAGGTAGTCAAGCACACATCCTAAGGGCTTTACCAACATGTAACAGAGAGACAATCAGTATACACGTTAAGGTAAAGTTCAACCAGATAGCATACTATCATGTCGAGCAAGAAAGTCCTCCCTATATATGTCCCAGCATCCACTACAATATACATCCTATGTACAGTAATGGCCTCTAGGGCATACATATAACTAACACGTATATAACCATACGATGGATTATCCAATAAACTGTGGATCTTCGTAGTGATACGGAGTGTCCTGGAGAAATACAAAGGTGATTTAGGATTGGCGAAGAAATACTTGGTTTGGTCGTGAATATCAGTCGCAATTTACTTTGCCCTCTTACTAATCCCTTGCTTTGTCTTAATCTTAATACCTTCTGTACACCGTTCAGGCTAATTGGTTTTCTTCATTCCCTACCGGTCGGCACCAGCCTAAGGTTTGGAAGAAGACTATCCAATTTGCATAATAGGTGTACTATCTCCTAAACCAAGGAGTACTCACAACTTATGAGAAGGTAAAAGGGAAAAGACAACTGAATAATCCTATCCGTTTTCTCCAGAACCGGAAACCATCCTCGAATTCCTTCGAGTTCGTATCTAACCATACTATGGTTTTGTCCAATGGAAGTGGACGTTCGTAGTAATACGGGGTGTCCTGGAGAAAAGGGTAAAAGTAGGAGTGGCAATGAGGTCTGCAACTCTGACAATCCAAAAACCAGTGTTAAGAAGGTTCGGTCAACTTGGTCACTGAGTCAAAGTCTAGGGTCGGGTCAATGGTCGCTGCCAAAGAGAGAGAGAAAAGAAACACTCAGCGTGCACTCTAACCTAGATCAGAATGGTTACCAATTTATCTAATCAGGAAACCTCCCACTGTACCTCAAATTCTCCTCCAAACCTGAAAGAAGAATTAGTCGGGGTCACTCGAGGAGTAAACTAACTCATCAGTGGGAATCGGGATCCAACTATCATCGCATGACAACGTGACGGAATCCGCTCACGGTATCACACTCCAGAAGGTATGTGCATATCTGGCAAGTTTCAGTTCTTTTGAAACTCCCGATGTGATTTTTACCCCATGCTCTTATGACCTTGACTTTGGCCAACAAATCATAAGTCACATGTCAAGTTCTACCCGTCATTCTCCAGGTTAATTTGAATCCACCCGTACCTACCCTTGACTTTGGCCAACAAGGCAGTACGACTGTTCCAAACCAACGCATCTATCTATGCTGCATATGAATAACCAACAGCTACCAAACACTGTGCCTTGACTTTGGCCAACAAACACAGCTTGAATACTATTGACTACCCATATGAAACGACGGAGGGCTACGAATGGTTTCTGGCGAAAACCTTTAACGTAATGAACTTGATATCGTTGAAGGAACGGATAGCTTTTTAGAAAATATAGTGACGAAAACCTTTACTAAAGAGGTCACTCCCGGTGAAGGGATCTCGGCTCTTTCCCCGTAGAATGGGGTGCAGGATATTCCAAATGAATACCACGATGCAAAGCAAAAGTAATCGGCTATAGTGAAGTTATTGCCCTGACGCAAACTTCTGTCCAAGGGGTCACTCCCGGTGAAGGGATCTCGGCCCTTGCCTCGTCGACTGAGGAGCAGGATATTCCAAATGAATACCACGATGCAAAACAAAAGTGAACGTCCTTGCAATAACAGCTTTTTGAAAAGTGTTCCAACAACATCAGAATAGGTTTGTTTTAACTTGCATTGATCCGAATCAACGCAGTCCCATCAATTGATCACACCACAAAGAACGAAAATATACTGACGTACGTATACACCATCCGCATTCGCCACTGGGTCCCGTCATCACCCGTTAGGTTAGCTAACTAACGGCAGAGCGGGGACTGGACTAGCGCGGATGAAAAACATATACAACATCTACTAATATATATATATTCGCTCAAGGCGTGAATAAAATGCAACATCACAGAAATGTACAGCATCACAGAACAATACAGATATCTGGGATCCCCGGGTTTCACAGAGCCACTACTGAAACCCGACGTTCCCCTGGTCGTGTGGATAGCCTGTGCAATGAAAACCTAGACCCCTACGGGCGCGGCAAGTTACCCGCCAAAACCTGAAGCGAGGCAGCCCCCTTCAGCACCGTGAATGGACCACCCAGCACTTCACGAAATCCGGTAACTTGGGCACCCCTCCTGGGTCAACCTGTACCCCCTACGAGTGCAGCGAATAGCCCACCAATTCCAGACTGAAGCCCCCTCCGTCTTAATGCCCTGAGATGCGGGCCCGTTGCCCTCTAGAACCCGGCTATCCGTGCACCCCTCCGCGGGGTAATCCTAGTGCAGAAAGTAAAATATACATACAACGGGTACATCGACCGCAACCAGGTCGTGCCCCAAAAGAATAATACAATCAGGCAGTGACGACAGTCCACATGTCGGACGCTCGCCCCGCAATATCAAATGTACATAACACAACAACACAGTACTAGCATTGCATCCAGGCTATCCCCACGACCGATCCGCAACATCACAGCAAAAACACAGAACATCAACGTGAAAGTCACGTTCGCAAATCCGTCTAACCGGGCTATAGCAGTTAGACTGGATTTACCGATCAAGTGACATTCACGGTCGCAGATATAATGTAAATACTGTGAAATAATGTGTTTAAAATATCCGATCGATCAAAAATTAACAAGTGGGCCCCCAAGCAATACTGTAGCAGATCAAGAAATTCTGGGCCCAATATTAATATTCCAAAACCCCTAAAATTAGCCCAGAAGCCCACTGGAGAAATTGGACACAGTGAGGACACCAATGTGCGGCGGAACCGCGGCCCAAGTGGGGGTTTGGCCGCGGTTCCGCGCTTAAGTCGTCGACTGACTGTGTCGAATTTTTCCAGTAGTCTTAGAATTTCCAGTACATTAGTTTTTTACAACCTGAAAAATTTTTGGAGTTCAAAAAATTTCGACAGAAAACTGATGTGAGGAAAAACGCGATTTTTTAGAATTTTGGTCGATCGGAAATGCAAACACATCAAACAAAGCTAGACGAAGTTAATGGCGAGGCTCTGATACCACTGTAAGTGCACGGCGGCGCCCCGGCCGTCAATCCGACGGCCAAATGCGGAAACGGTGATAAACTTTGTTTTTGCGAACTTAGCAAACCGGCACCACCGCGCACTAAATCCCGGATCGGGCCATTAAACTAGATCTAGCAACTACAAGATGGGGAAGAGATATACCGAGTGATCCGAGTCCTCCGGTCCTCTCGTCATCGTCCCGATCTTCCGCGGAAACTCCGGTCGTCGCCTCCTTACCGGAAGGGCACCACATCGTCTGCATCTTTTACGGGCTCCCACCTCAATACCGAGGCAACTCGGGCGCGAAGTTGGCTGGCCGACGCGTCCAAGATTTGCTGTAGAATGTGTAGTGTAGAGGCTATGTCTCATTTGGGATTTTGTTGCCTTTGAAGATGATGGAGGAATCAAGATGAGAAAATTGGTGCTTGCATTTTTCTAGCATGAAAATGAGATCAAGAATGCCACACCCTCAAGAATGAAAACCTCTTCTTCTCTTTTCTCAAAAAAAAATCTTCTCATACTAGAATGGTGGAGGAAAGAATAAATAAGTAAGAGGGAGGTGAGTGTAGGAAAAAGAGAGAGGGTGACCATATCCAAACATCATCATAACTAACTCACATCAACTACTAATCACCTCAAATCAATAAAAAGCAAGTGATGATGATAGATAAGAATGGTATCAAAAGATACTTTCATAATCAAACCATTTGCATGAAACCCCTCCACAATGTGTTATTTGCAAACTTGCAAATAACACCCTCCATCAGAAAAGTCCGGCCGGGAAAGAACAAAGGAAAACCGGCCGGAACGGAATACAAACAGGCAACTCTAGAAAACTGGTCCCGTAATA
The DNA here is from genome assembly GCA_030015575.1 of Agapanthus africanus. Lineage (NCBI taxonomy): Eukaryota > Viridiplantae > Streptophyta > Magnoliopsida > Asparagales > Amaryllidaceae > Agapanthus > Agapanthus africanus. The sequence goes on along the minus strand of CM057346.1, from coordinate 298,747,651 downwards.
AATTACAGGACAACCCCGACACTGTGCATACACACCCGCATCTGTATTCCGACCGGATACAGATGCAATGAGACAAAATCTACACTGTACTAAACTAGGATCCGGCTTAAACCAAAGCCGGCTAGTAATATCCGTTCGATCCTGATCCGTGCAATACCGCACGTATCTGATCGAACCCTGCCATATATCCATACGGCCACTAGTACAAACCGTCCGATCCTGATCCGTGCAATACCGCATGTATCTGATCAGACCCTGCCATATCTCCATACGGCCTCTATAGCGTTTCGCCCGAAAGCTTGAGTAACTGAAAGTGTGGTGGACTCTAAAGACTCGTCAATACTATGGCTGTGGATTTAACCACTAGCACGTCAAAGGTATATGCCAATACGTGACGGGCCACCAGCTATTGACCAAAAGGGACATCGATGAGCGAACTCATCCTGACACCCTACTGAGCCTGTCAGTGACAATATCCGTACAGTCCGGTCCGTTCGTCTATGAGCATCGCATGTCGGGCCTAGGGGGTGGGTAAAAGTCAGACCCCCAAAAGCGGTACAAGTCGTGTCGGAGTGTAGCCCAGAACACCCTGAGATACTACTGGAATACCTACCAGTAAATCTCCTGCCTTGGCCAAGGACTTCGTGTAATGGCTCTCCTAGACACAGCGCGACCTCACCCCCAATACCGGGAGAGACGAACCCCTGAAGATCCGCTCACTGCCTCCATGTGGCTCGGGACTGTACCCAACTAAAACCTGTTTGCACGACTCCTTTGAGCCGTGGTAGGGTAGTAATCAAAGCACAGTGGGAACTCACACGAGACAAATGACGATCCCCAGGTCGATGAACTAACCTGTACACATGTCACCTGGGAACTGCTATCTGACGTCAGGTATAAGACCAACTAGCATGTTCCCGGCGAGTCCTGTCCGGTGTACTCATAACCCAATGAGCACCTGTATACATCTTAGGTGAACCAACTGACACCAGTGGCTTGTGAGACCGGCCACCGCCCCTTGTCAGGGTCTCGACTGTATACACTAGTCTACTCTGGAGAATCGATGCCCTGTCTCGAAACTCTCACGACTATGGACCTTTTAAGGATGTGCTTATAGACTCCAGCTCTCACTTATATGATCGCCCTCATACTGCTGGCAGTCAAGCAAGAATCCTAGGGGCTCTATCAACGTGTAATAGCGACCTGTCAGGTCACCTAAAGCAGTACACGATGATAAAGGTAAACCAGATAGCATACTATCATCTCGAGTAAGACTGTCATACCGGGATAGGTCCTCCCTCAATCATTGCAATCACGTGCCTGTGATCCAATAATTGACTCTGAGGGCACTATCTCCAACAGAGAGAAGGACATAAAGCCCAAGGTATAACCTTTCTAGCTGTCACGACCCGAAATTGGCCCGTGACGGCCCTAGTACTACACAACGCCCTAAGACGTAACGTAGTTAAAGAAAGCCAAAACCCAGAAATCTAAACCATAAAAATCCGGAAAAAGATAATATAAGTTTTTGAAACATTTGAAATCACAACCCAAATTCTTTAAAGTCTTACTTTCTTTCTTTACAATTTTAGCAACACCCCCTTTTAAAAGAAACTAGGCAAGATGAATACAACACAAAATAAAGACAGTAGAGAAGAAGCTGTATATAAAAGACATCAAATCCGCAATAATACACATATCGTCCTCACCAAGTCGCTAAGTCAACAATACAATAGTAGATGGAGAGTACAAAATACAACGAATGTACAATATGAAATACAGATAATCATCTAACCCACCTAAGAAAAATAGCACTGTGAGCTGATGCGGTATCTGGAGCAAAAGATGATAGCTGAATAGAGAAATAGCCTGCCTCGACTACTCTGGGGAACAACCTGAAACACCTGTGGCACAACGGGGATGAGTTGCCAACTCGTGAATAGAAGATAACATATGCAGGTAATCGCAGGAATGCACGTACAGCATGAATCTAAAATATGCGATTACAGTAATAACATGTCATGCAAATGCTGAAATAAGGGAAGTACAGTAACCGGTACAATCAAAATGCGAAGCTATAGTAACGTGACAGTAATATGTATTAACTACGCCAATAAGGATATGAAGATATAGTTATGCAACTATCATAAGGGTACGCAACGGGTACTACCACTATATGAATATGTGCATAAGGTAGATAAGGGTGAGATATAGGGTGGAATATGTCATTTCCACGGAAACCTGACATCGTGGTAGGATCACAATCCATCAAGACACTCACATCCCAAACATCAAATCGGCCCCCAAACTGGGCTCTCACATCACATAAATCTCACATCACCTAAAGTACAAAATTGAATAGCTCTCCTATGTCTCGAATGTACAAATCGACCATATCTTTCATATCCAATAACCAATCTCAACGAATCACCTAATAACCCAAGTCCAATCTCAAGTAATCTCTAACATCCTAAATATATATATGTACAGAAATAAATATGATGGGGGCAATACACATATATTAGCGTCCCATTTCACTAATATTGGTGTAAAGGTATATATAACAACGGCTAAATCCCCTGTTATATATATAAAAGGTACTAAAAGAAATATCATGAAAACAGTGTGCCAAGCATCGACACAGAAATCCTGTATATCGGGCTCCGTCAGTCCGGATCGGCCCACGGGGTCCGTCTGCGGTGTCGGCCCTCGGCCCCGGCAGTACAGATCATCCCGCATCCATCTCTCGACTCTGGCCAGTATCCTCCGGACAACTGCCAGGTCCAACCAATCACCGGTAGGTACTCGCCCGCCTCCAGGCTCAATCGGCAAATCCATCGATCTTCTTGCCGAGGGGAACCATACCGGGCCCCACCATGTACTCTCATACGGCAACTGCACCTCGTATGGAGCATATAATCAGCACCGATAAAACTCATGGGGGATGCGCAAATATCATATCAAGGAAACCGGGTTGTTCCATGTATGCATAAATTCATGAACCCCCGCGGTTCCCAAATCCCGAAAACATCATATAAAATCCAGATAAACAATGCGTAAATCCAGGAATAAATATATGCGATATATCTGAATGCGAGCAGGTAAACAAAAGTATATAGCTAAACCAGATGTATGCAAAATCAATAAGGTACAGCCAAGTATAGGTATCTACCTATAAGAACTGATGTCGTATACCCCCCTGGGTATATGTAGCATATGTAGGAAATCCCCCCCGGTATAACTAAAATATCTAAAAGGTATACCTGTAGCTGTATCGCAAGGTGTAACTGTACCTATCACTAAAGGTATGATACACTATAGGTATACCGGTAAGCTAGATGTCATGTGTGACAAGCAATAGTATCTACAAGGGGTTGTGTGACATGGCAATTATTGACGGTGTGTGTGTAGCATACAATCCGTGCTCGTGCAACATGAACCGTCAATAATATGTGCAGTGTCCTACGGCTGCTAGTCACAGTATAACAATATCAAGGAAATAAAGTAAAGGCGCAATTCTATAATGACGTAAAATGTGCGACAGGTATTTGAATCCTAGCCCAGACGCATAACGCCATGCGGGCGATTCCCATGTAGATGTTAAATCTACTCACCTACACTCCACGCTAGGTGAATCCTACCATCTGCTCCCTCTGTAGTAGTGTCCGTAGTCCCTGTCTGCAAACCTGCAAATAAGACACGGAAATCATATATAACCCAAATATTCCGCGAAACGCGATATCGAACCAAAACGAGAAACTCGCGTCGCGAACTAAACGCGCGTGTGCACGATACGCTGAATCGGGTGTGTACGCGTCTAAAACCATCGCGACACGCCGCGATACGTTGGATCACAGAACCCACTCACGTATCGCGCGTATCGCGCAAACACAACGGACACCAATACGGTATATAGTCCCAGATTTTCCTACAGGTCAAATCTTACAAAACTAGACATGCCAAAACACTACAATACACTGCAGACAACCCTTCCCAAAACCCCAGCACCCCACTCCCCTTCCTGGCCGCAAATTGCGGCCAGAATGAATTAATTGGCGGCCCGAGTAGGGAATTAGGGGGTCGTCTTCTGGTGGTGTGTTCTAGACCTAGGTATCATGTCCCAGTCTCCTCAATTTTAACCTGAAGGCATCGGGTCACAAGCAGATTCCAGATATCACAATTTTCACTTAAAATCACCAATTTGCACAATATGGAAAACCTATGGTATTTTAGTGTAATCTGGGGATCTCTCAGTTGAAGTGGCCCTATTAGCACTTAAATAAACTAGGGTAGCTATCACAATCAACAATTTCCCAAAATTCCACTTAAACACCATAATCTAGCACTAAATTAGCTAATTTAACACTAACCGACACCAATAAGCATACAAGCTAGGAAAAGGAGATAAGGGTACAGGAAATATACCCTATTGGACCTTAAAGAGCCCTAGAAGGCAGGTGAAGAAGTGGAGAAGGGCTTCTGCAAGAGCTGGGGTTCCTGTTGCTGCTGTTGCTGATGCCTGCCTCTGCTGCTGCTGCTTCTGATGATTGCTGAAGCTGATGGTGCTGCTGTTGTTTCTGTTGTTGGTGTTGCTGCTGCTTGCTTGCTGTTGCTGTTGCTGCTGCTGCCCTTGGTGCTGCTTGCTGAGAGTGTGAGGGGGGGTTGTGTGTTGTTGTGAGAGAATGGGAGTGAGAAAATGAGATGGAGAAATGAGAACACAACAAGGACCCCTTCTCACTCTCTCTCTCATAATGAGGCATGGCTCATGCCATGATGCCCATGCTCACTCTCTCTCTCCTCAAAGTCAACCAAATATAGAAATTCCATTTAAAAACTCTTTTTAAATTCATTTTCAAACAACCATGACACTTAATACAATATTAAACTAGATTAGGGAGAAATGGTTAGTTAACCATGTTGCTAATCATGGTTTAACCCCAAAAACAACCCGAGTTATCATGCACAAGTGTGTGCAAGCCTAACAAAATTCTAATAAAATACACAATAAATAGGATAAAATATTTAAAACTTAATTTGGTAAACTTTTGCTAGAAACTATATATTAAAATATAATTAGCTACAAAACACATTCTAAGGTGTTACAATCTCCCCCCTTAAAAGAAATTCGTCCCCGAATTTAAAAATATACTGATATGCGTACCTTCAAAGGGAAGATTACAACTCCCAAATCTCGCTCGCAGCCTCCAAGTGATTATCTCACTACACGGCTACGTCCAAGAAAACCCTTCACAGATGGCAAGACCCTTGACCGATGCTCTTCCTCCTGCCGAGCCATTAACATAATTGGCTGCTGGTGAACGAAAGATCGCGTCACGCTAAATGGTCTGGTGCCAAATCATGTGAGAAAGGTCAAGAAGGTAATTGTAGAGTATCATCACAAGGAATACGGGTTGAAAATCCAATAATCTGGGCGGAAGTGCCAAATTAAAGGCAACGAAACTAACTCGCTTATAGGACCTCAAAAGGACCTATATCCTGGGACAAACTTCCCAAAATCAACACAGTCATTCATCGGAAAGTCCATAGGAATACATGAACTGTCCCTACGAACTCGAGTCTATGGCCAACACAGTCGGCATAAGACCTCAGTTCGAAATGGACAATTTCCATCCTGACCTAACACAACTGGACTATCTCCGAAGCTCTAGACTAGCTGGGGTCCAAAATCCTACTTACGCAGAGTCAGAAAAACAACAGACTGGTGATCGACACGACCTAACCCCTAAGCCTAAGGGTGGCCAATTGGAGTGTCTCCTGATAACGGCTATCAAAGGAGAACCCGAGCGATGGCGAGTGATGATCCCCAACTGCTGACAACAAACAAAAAAAACACACAACTTAACAAGAAACAACTGAGCAAACTGAGTATAACCGGACGACAAGAATCCGAATGGAGTCACACCCTGACTAAACTTGGTAGAAACCATAGCGGAATTCATGGAGATCTGCTCCCATCCCTGCTTCGGAACGGTAAAAGGTTGCACTCTCCAGCCGGCCTCAGATGCTCGACTCAAGCACACAACAAGACTGACACCTTGAAACGAAACCTGAAACTTCTCCTTACATTCCTGTCCACTCGTAACTATCTCATAAGTCACGCCAAAGCTGGTGGAACTTGGATGATTACAGAGAGTTGGCTGATGTGCTTACTCTAGGATTGCACGTCTTTACCTGATAAGATCAGGTACACAAACGCGTCCCTAACTAGCACATCATGGTCACAATCAAGGACTCCGAATCATTACCCAGCCGAGTATGCTCAAGTATCACTGACGACCGAGCATCGGCGGGCAGTGTCTCGCGGAACGATTTAAGGAAAGTGGTCGGGCACGGACATGAGCAAGCTGTCCCCTCCATAGAGACGAACTTAAGCTGTACTCAACGATCACACAAGAACTGTAAATCTGCAGAAGACTATCACTACAATCAGAATCCGCTGCAGGAAGATGTTCATTAAGCTCTAGTGGTCCGTGGAAAATCTGACACGACTCTCAAACAAGTAGTTTCCCCAAATCTCCAACGCAAAACTACCGCGGCCATCTCCAGATCACGAGTGGAATATCCTTCTCGTACTTCCTCCAAATGTAGGGAAGCAAAAGCGATAACTCTATAGTGTCACCTCAGTACACACTCGAGCCCACTCAAGAAACATTACAGTTAAACAACAAAGTCGCCCGAACCAAAAGCAAAGAAAGAACTGATGCAGTTGTTAACCGAATCTCCAACTGCTGGAAACTCCGTACACATGCCTCAGTCCACAGAACAGAAACCTCCATCTTGGTCAATTCAGTCGACGGTGCAGCACTACTCTCGTACTCCTGCACGAAACGGCGGTAAAAACCTGTTAAGCCCAACAATCTGCGGATCTCCGTCCTGCACACAAATCTGGGCCTAAGCTGTACGGTCACAATCTCCCTCGGAACCATACGAAACCGTCTTCCGTGACTAAAAGATCTAGGAGTCAACACAAAACAAGCCTGAAGAAACACTCCGAGAATTTAGCAAACTGCTGGTGCTCTCCCAGTATCTGCAAAACAAATCCTCAAGTGCTGCTCCTGTTCCTCAAGACACATTAGATAGACCAGAATGTCGTAAATAACACAACAAAAACTGGTCGAGGAACGGCCTGAAGAAATCTGGTTCATCATATTTACAAACGCTGCCAGGGCATTAGTGAATCCAACGACTCACCAAAAACACACAAAGCCCATAGCACGCACAAGGCGGTCTTCGGAATGCCATCACTCCGAACCTGCAATAATGATGACCTGATCCCAAGCAAACTTAGAAAAATGTCTCGCACTCTGGAGCTGATCGAAGAAATCGTCAATGTGAGGTAAGGGACACCCATCCGCACCATAAGCCGGTTCAATTGACGATCCGTCGATGCACAACCTCAAACTGCCGTCTTCCTACTCGACGAACAGAAATCGGAGCCTCCAAAAGCGAAACACTCAGACACACAAAACTCCCCAAACCACAACTCTACAGCTGATCCTTTAAGCTCCCTCAGCTTCGCCGGCCCATCTGGAACAGCGTCGGAAAAACTCTCGCATGAAAGGAACCCGGTCCAACAATCACACTGTGGCTCCGGTATCATGAATGAACGCCAAGAATCCACGACATCTCCTCAGTAGCCGACTAGCGAAAAAGGCTGAATTCAAGCTGTGAGAGGCGGCACAACTATCCGCCGGCACAACAAGAACTGACTTGCCGGGAAAATAACCCTGACTGTTTCCTCACGGTAGTCCACAGACGCCTAACACGTAGTTAACCAATCTGTGCCCAGGAGAACGTCAAATCTAACACCTCTAGATAGATCAAGACGACGGACGAACCTCCATCTCGGTTGGCACACAACTGAAATACGCGTCGCGCAACAAAAGGATCGCTGACAGAAGTTAAAACAGCTACTACTAATCTACCCAACAACGGTACAAGCAAGAAGACAAACGAATACATCAAAAGAACATATAAATCAAGAATACCTGAAAACTCCACATTGGACGTCTGTGCATCCCGATGAGTAGAAGCGAACTCCTGTGTCTGCCCTCTACTCGCAGCTGGATGAACTCCTCTGGTAGACTGAGCCCTCTGAGCGAATCTTCTACGTCCACGGCCTCTCTGAATACGACTCTGACGAGGTGCTAAGGAACAATCCCTGACGAAGTGCTGAAGGCTCCCGCATCGGAAACATCCACGCGCTGACTGCTGACCATCCTGGGGATGAGAGCTGAACGACTGTCCTCGTCCTAAGCTTCTGCTACTCCCGTAGTGGCCACGAAATCTGTCTCGACGACCAAACCTCTGTCTCTGGGCTGGTACACTGGTACGAGTCCTCCACTGTCCTGGAACTCTCTGAGCCTCTGGAATATACGTCTCGTCAACTGGAGCTGCAACCACTGGTGCTATGTAGGTGACGGACTGCTGCATGCTGATTGTAAGGGACAGCTGAGTAACAGGGGTGACAACCTCCTGTCGTAGCTCCTGAACGACATCAACCAAATAACTCATCGTCTGGCGGAAGTCCTGCATCTCTACCAAAAGTCTATCCATAGTATAGATCGTAGGATGATCCGTCTGCACTTGTGCAACTAGAGTGCCATCCTGGTCAGTACTCGTCTCACCCGAGCCAATTCTGACCTCGGCCCTCGCTGCATCTCTCTGAGTCCCCATAGTCATCGGCGGCAAGGCTATGAATAGATGTAAGATTCGATAAGAATAAGGAATCGAATCTTAAAGATAGGAAATCATCAAGGAAGGAATTTCAAGCAAATTTGTACTTAGGTCACTTAATGCGAAGTACCGCATCGTGGGTATGCTGCAGACATACACACTCTACGTTACTTTGCTTAAGCAACCTACTCCATCATACTAAGGTCACCCTACACTCCGAAAGGTAAAACCTAACGCTCTGATACCAACTTTGTCACGACCCGAAATTGGCCCGTGACGGCCCTAGTACTACGCAACGCCCTAAGACGTAACGTAGTAAAAGAAAGCCAAAACTCAGAAATCTAAACCATAAAAATACGGAAAAAGATAATATAAGTTTTTGAAACATTTGAAATCACAACCCAAATTCTTTAAAGTCTTACTTTCTTTCTTTACAATTTTAGCAACACCCCCTTTTAAAAGAAACTAGGCAAGATGAATACAACACAAAATAAAGACAGTAGAGAAGAAGCTGTATATAAAAGACATCAAATCCGCAATAATACACATATCGTCCTCACCAAGTCGCTAAGTCAACAATACAATAGTAGATGGAGAGTACAAAATACAATGAATGTACAATATGAAATACAGATAATCATCTAACCCACCTAAGCAAAATAGCACTGTGAGCTGATGCGGTATCTGGAGCAAAAGATGATAGCTGAATAGAGAAATAGCCTGCCTCGACTACTCTGGGGAACAACCTGAAACACCTGTGGCACAACGGGGGTGAGTTGCCAACTCGTGAATAGAAGATAACATATGCAGGTAATCGCAGGAATGCACATACAGCATGAATCTAAAATATGCGATTACAGTAATAACATGTCATGCAAATGCTGAAATAAGGGAAGTACAGTAACCGGTACAATCAAAATGCGAAGCTATAGTAACGTGACAGTAATATGTAGTAACTACGCCAATAAGGATATGAAGATATAGTTATGCAACTATCATAAGGGTACGCAACGGGTACTACCACTATATGAATATGTGCATAAGGTAGATAAGGGTGAGATATAGGGTGGAATATGTCATTTCCACGGAAACCTGACATCGTGGTAGGATCACAATCCATCAAGACACTCACATCCCAAACATCAAATCGGCCCCCAAACTGGGCTCTCACATCACATAGATCTCACATCACCTTAAGTACAAAATCGAATAGCTCTCCTATGTCTCGAATGTACAAATCGACCATATCTTTCATATCTAATAACCAATCTTAATGAATCACCTAATAACCCAAGTCCAATCTCAAGTAATCTCTAACATCCTAAACATATATATGTACAGAAATAAATATGATGGGGGAAATACACATATATTAGCGTCCCATTCAACTAATATTGGAGTAAAGGTATATATAACAACGGCTAAATCCCCTGTTATATATACAAAAGGTATTAAAAGAAATATCATGAAAACAGTGTGCCAAGCATCGACACAGAAATCCTGTATATCGGGCTCCGTCAGTCCGGATCGGCCCACGGGGTCCGTCTGCGGTGTCGGCCCTCAGCCCCGGCAGTATAGATCATCCCGCATCCATCTCTCGACTCTGGCCAGTATCCTTCGGACAACTGCCAGGTCCAACCAATCACCGGTAGGTACTCGCCCGCCTCCAGGCTCAATCGGCAAACCCATCGATCTTCTTGCCGAGGGGAACCATACCGGGCCCCACCATGTACTCTCATACGGCAACCACACCTCGTATGGAGCATATAATCAGCACCGATAAAACTCATGGGGGACGCGCAAATATCATATCAAGGAAACCGGGTTGTTCCATGTATGCATAAATTCATGAACCCCCGCGGTTCCCAAATCCCGAAAACATCATATAAAATCCAGATAAACAATGCGCAAATCCTGGAATAAATATATGCGATATATCTGAATGCGAGCAGGTAAACAAAAGTATATAGCTGAACCAGATGTATGCAAAATCAATAAGGTACAGCCAAGTATAGGTATCTACCTATAAGAACTGATGTCGTATACCCCCGTGCGTATATGTAGCATATGTAGGAAATCCCCCCCCGGTATAACTAAAATATCTAAAAGGTATACCTGTAGCTGTATCGCAAGGTGTAACTGTACCTATCACTAAAGGTATGATACACTATAGGTATACCGGTAAGCTAGATGTCATGTGTGACAAGCAATAGTATCTACAAGGGGTTGTGCGTGACATGGCAATTATTGACGGTGTGTGTGTAGCATACAATCCGTGCTCGTGCAACATGAACCGTCAATAATATGTGCAGTGTCCTACGGCTGCTAGTCACAGTATAACAATATCAAGGAAATAAAGTAAAGGCGCAATTCTACAATGACGTAGAATGTGCGACAGGTATTTGAATCCTAGCCCAGACGCATAACGCCATGCGGGCGATTCCCCTGTAGATGTTAAATCTACTCACCTACACTCCACGCTAGGTGAATCCTACCATCTGCTCCCTCTGTAGTAGTGTCCATAGTCCCTATCTGCAAACCTGCAAATAAGGCACGGAAATCATAGATAAGCCAAATATTCCGCGAAACGCGATATCGAACCAAAACGAGAAACTCGCGTCGCGAACTAAACGCGCGTGTGCACGATACGCTGAATCGGGTGTGTACGCGTCTAAAACCATCGCGACACGCCGCGATACGCTGGATCACAAAACCCACTCACGTATCGCGCGTATCGCGCAAACACAACGGACACCAATACGGTGTATAGTCCCAGATTTTCCTACAGGTCAAATCTTACAAAACTAGACATGCCAAAACACTACAATACACTGCAGACAACCCTTCCCAAAACCCCAGCACCCCACTCCCCTTCCTGGCCGCAAATTGCGGCCAGAATGAATTAATTGGCGGCCCGAGTAGGGAATTAGGGGGTCGTCTTCTGGTGGTGTGTTCTAGACCTAGGTATCATGTCCCAGTCTCCTCAATTTTAACCTGAAGGCATCGGGTCACCAGCAGATTCCAGATATCACAATTTTCACTTAAAATCACCAATTTGCACAATATGGAAAACCTATGGTATTTTAGTGTAATCTGGGGATCTCTCAGTTGAAGTGGCCCTATTAGCACTTAAATAAACTAGGGTAGCTATCACAATCAACAATTTCCCAAAATTCCACTTAAACACCATAATCTAGCACTAAATTAGCTAATTTAACACTAACCGACACCAATAAGCATACAAGCTAGGAAAAGGAGATAAGGGTACAGGAAATATACCCTATTGGACCTTAAAGAGCCCTAGAAGGTAGGTGAAGAAGTGGAGAAGGGATTCTGCAAGAGCTGGGGTTCCTGTTGCTGCTGTTGCTGATGCCTGCCTCTGCTGCTGCTGTTTCTGATGAATGCTGAAGCTGATGGTGCTGCTGTTGTTTCTGTTGTTGGTGTTGCTGCTGCTTGCTTGCTGTTGCTGTTGCTGCTGCTGCCCCTGGTGCTGCTTGCTGAGAGTGTGAGGGGGTGTGTGTGTGTTGTTGTGAGAGAATGGGAGTAAGAAAATGAGATGGAGAAATGAGAACACAACAAGGACCCCTTCTCACTCTCTCTCTCATAATGAGGCATGGCTCATGCCATGATGCCCATGCTCACTCTCTCTCTCTTCAAAGTCAACCAAATATAGAAATTCCATTTAAAAACCCTTTTTAAATTCATTTTCAAACAACCATGACACTTAATACAATATTAAACTAGATTAGGGAGAAATGGTTAGTTAACCATGTTGCTAATCATGGTTTAACCCCAAAAACAACCCTAGTTATCATGCACAAGTGTGTGCGAGCCTAACAAAATTCTAATAAAATACACAATAAATAGGATAAAATATTTAAAACTTAATTTGGTAAACTTTTTCTAGAAACTATATATTAAAATATAATTAGCTACAAAACACATTCTAAGGTGTTACACTAGCACTTAGCTAGTTTCTAGTTAGCTTTAGCTTGTTTTTGTTTAGCAAAGATCCTTCATAGTCTAGTCCATGTTGCCTAAGTTCATAAAAATTCGTTTTTTATTCCGTTTTCCGCCTCCCCGTAAGCACCGGGGTAGGCAACATGGACTTACAGTGGTATTAGAGCCTAACTAAACATAAACTAGCTAGGTAGTAGAGTGTATCGAAGTTCGAATCGGAAAAATCGAAAAACCGAGTTTTCAAAACCCTAAGTTTCTGTTAAAATTTTTTCTGCTCAAAACAAAATAAATCATACTCCAAAAATCATCTCAGGGTTTCGTGAAGAAAGCCACCAAAAATGATCCGGTGATTCGACCAAAGAGCCGCGGTTCCGCGGCAATAGCAAGCTATTGCCGCGCAACCGCGGCCGTCTTGGCTCTTCACTGGGTCGAGTTTGGTGCAGTGTATTTCTGGCTTGGTTTTGGGATTTTTAAGATGGTTTATATGTGCCCAGGTTTTCCAGAATAGAAATTTGTTTTTGGGGGCCTATAAATCCTTATTTTTTATCGAACTTCAATACACTTTGGCTAAAAGGTTATATCTGTGATGTTTATATGTATTGAACGTCGGCTAATCGCTATATGTCGATTAGTCGGGGTTATACATATCTGTGATCTGTGATTGTTGATGGTATGTGTATATGAATGGGTTGGATTGTCGCGGATGAATAGCCGGGGTGGATGTGAGATGAGTGTTGCCTTTTCTTTCATTCATTGTAATATGTAATTTGATGTAATAATATTATATGTGTGGCCGCGCAACCGGGTCGGGGTTGTAGCCGTCATTGTATAATTCTTTTTACTGTTTTTGCTCCTAGGATAGACCCATGGAGGGGGTGCACAAACTACCGGGTATCTCGAAGTGCCGAGTGGCCTACTCACGGTGTTGAGGGAGGTTGCTTCGCTTCGGGTACTTGGCGGGTAGTTTGCCGCACCCGTAGGGGTCTTGGGTGGGGTATTGGCTATTCACCGCGACCGTGTAATCCGCTTTTCGTTGCAGGCTCGAACGGATTGCAGATTCCTAGTATATCCAATGTATTCATCTGTGATCTGTAATGTCTATCATTGCTATATATTGATATATGATAACTATTTAGGCGTTGCTCATGTTTTACAGCCGCGCTAGCCCAGCCCCCGCTCTGTCGTTAGTTAAGTAACCTAACGGGTGATGACGGGGCCCCGTGGCGAATGCGAATGGCATAAGCGTACGTCATATTTTGGTTGTTTTCTGCAATGGTAGGATTAAATGATGGGACGCATTAAAAGAACTAATGCAAGAAAATAAACCAAGTTAAAGTCGATTGGAACACTTTGAAAACCACTCAGTTCTTTTCAAAACTAAACTTTTAAACCCGAAGCTTGAACCACTCCTTTTAAAAGCTATCTCGTTCCATCGATTATATCAAGTTCACTACGTTCACGGTTTCGCCAAAACCATTCGTAGCCCTCCGTCGTTTCGTATGGATATTCAATAGTATTCAAGCTATGTTTGTTGACCTTCGTCAAGACATAGTGATTGGTAGCTGTTGGGTGTTCATATGTAGCATAGATAGATGTGTTGGTTTGGGACAGTCGTACTACCTTGTTGACCTTCGTCAAGAGTATGTACGGGTGGGTTCAAATTAACCTGGATAATGACGAGTAGAACTTGACATGTGACTTATGATTTGTTGACCTTCGTCAAGGTCATAAGAGCATGGGGCAAAAATCCACATCGGGAGTTTCATAAGTACTGAAACTTGCTAGCGCTGCATACCATTTGGAGTGTGATAATTCTGGTAGGATTCCTTCGGTTTTATCACACGATGATATTTGGATCCCGATCCTACTGTGAGTATATGCTACTCCTCGGGAAAACTCTCACTTAACGATCAATGCTATAAACTTAGTAGGTGTCTAGAAAGGTGTTAGCGGGGCTACGCCCACAGGGAAAAGAGGTTACTTAATTAAGGAACTTCGCGAAAGCGTTGGAAAACCTCCCTCGAAGTACCGACACTGGCCTGGCTGAACGGTTAAGCAAGTATTGTACGGTGAGATTGATCCTGACTAATCCTTCCTTTATGGTTTGGGGAGGGATTCGAGAGACAGTGGGAGCCATCCTGTTTAGATAAATTAAAAACCAATCTAAACTTGCAAGAGCGTCATGCTAAGTGTTTTCTTCTCTCTCTCTTAATTGCAGCGACCCTATGACCGCACCTAGGTTACATCTAGATAATAAAATGACTGAATCTGACTGTTTTGACTGGCAAGGGTCTGTCCAGATGTCCATTGCCCAGGACAAGCTGGGACACCTCTTGTCTGATCCAACCCCTGCCGTCTCAGGTCCAGTTTCCCCTGTCGTGGATATTAATATCCGTAGGACATCGGAAGAAGACTGTGCGAAAGCCAAGTGCCTCGTGTTAGCCTAAGTTGATGGTATATACCAGAAGCAGCACGAGAAGATGGACTCAGCTTCTATCTTCCTCCATAACAAAGTTTTATATGGAGAGCAATCTCGTATCGCAAGATATGAGACCTCGAACGAATTACTTCCAGCGAGGTTGGCTATCGGGTCATCTGTAGGGGACAACGTCCTTACAGAGACCAGCTCTTTTGAGCTCTCGGACCTGAAGACCACGTTGAAGAGCGGGTCAGATGCTGACTTAGTTCAACAGTCTCTACCTACTACCCTGAAGGAAACCAGGGAAGTAGAAAGAAAGAGAAAGGCAGAAGTTTCAGGAATGGATGCAGTAAAAGGGGGATGTTCCTATTGTTACGGGAATGAACATGGACAGAAGGATTGCAGGGCTTG
The DNA here is from genome assembly GCA_030015575.1 of Agapanthus africanus. Classification (NCBI taxonomy): domain Eukaryota; kingdom Viridiplantae; phylum Streptophyta; class Magnoliopsida; order Asparagales; family Amaryllidaceae; genus Agapanthus; species Agapanthus africanus. The sequence goes on along the minus strand of CM057346.1, from coordinate 298,732,164 downwards.
TAAAGCCAGTAGCCAGAATTCGAAGCATGTTGTGGCTTCGGCTTCGGGTGTGTTTGTAATAGAGAACTGTATGTCAGTTAACCCTACTTCCTGGGTATTGGATACCGGATCAGAATCTCATATCTGTAATTCATTACAGGCTCTGAGAAACCGTAGGGTTATCAGGAAAGGTGATATGACTCTCAGGGTTGCTAACGGAATGAGCATGTATGCTGAATTCGTAGGGGAATATCATCTAGGACTGACAACTGGGCAGATATTGATTCTGCGTAACTGTTTTTATGTACCAGGTGCGACTTGTAATATCATATCTGTATCCTTAATTTCTAAGGAAGGATATGATTTTACTTTTGTAAGCGATATAGTTAACATCCACCTAAATCAAGTTCTGATTGGGTCAGGTACATTACAAAACGGGATATACGTATTGAATCAAGCTCAGATCTTCAGTGTCCAGAACACACTTAAAAGAAAGTCTCCGGAAACAAATCAGTCTTTCTTATGGCATTGTAGACTGGGTCACATTAATGAGACACGGTTAACAAAGTTACATAAAGGGGGATACTTGAATCCGTTTGAGTATCAGTCTTATGCCACTTGTGAATCTTGTCTCATGGGAAAGATGACAAAGACTCCGTTCACTGGACACGGAGAAAGAGCAAGCGAGCTCTTGGGACTCATACACAGTGATGTGTGTGGTCCAATGTCTATACATGCGCGAAGTGGTTATTCATACTTCATTACTTTCACAGATGATTTCTCTAGGTATGGGCATGTCTTCTTGATGAAGCACAAATCCGAGGCTTTTGAGAAATTTCAAGAATACAAGAATGAAGTTGAAAAACAAACAGGCAAAAGTATCAAGACACTGAGATCTGATCGAGGTGGTGAATACTTAAGTGCCGAGTTTCTGGGCTACTTAAAAGAGAATGGAATTCTCTCTCAGCTTACTCCTCCATACACACCACAACACAACGGTGTATCGGAAAGGCGGAATCGAACCCTATTGGATATGGTTCGTTCCATGATGAGTAAGGCTGAGTTGCCGCGATCCTTCTGGGGTTATGCGCTAGAAACAGCTGCATATCTCTTGAACAAGGCTCCAACCAAGACTGTGCCTACCACCCCATATCAGATGTGGAGTGGGAAGAAACCCTGTCTCAAGTACCTTAAGACATGGGGATGTCCAGCTTTTGTAAAAAAGCAGCATGCGGACAAGCTCGAAGCACGTTCAGTACTGTGTAAATTTGTGGGATACCTAAAGAACTCCATGGGGTATCTTTTCTATTCCGCAGCGGAACAAAAGGTTTTTGTTTCTCAGCTTGCCCACTTCTTGGAAACTGAATTTTTAGAAAATCAGATAAGTGGGAGCGCAATAGTGTAAGTCCACGTTGCGACCCCCGGTTCTTACGGGGAGGCGGAAAGGGTATAAAAATCAAATTTTTGGCGCATGGGGCAACATGGACTAAACAAAGTCGGGATCTTTTCCTAAACTAAAACTAGCAAACTTGCTAAAGAGAGTTAGCTACTCGGAAAGATGGTTATACCTAAACTTGAACTCCTTCTTCTTCAAACTTTGTAGAGGTTGATGGTTCTTTCCTCGTCGCCTTCTTCCGTCGAAGATGGATCCACCTGAGGGTTCAACCTTCGGGCTCTTTCTCGAACTTTGAGTGAACTAGGATCTCCGGCTTGCTAAACCTTGAACCCTAGAGAGAGTAGAGAGTATCTATGGGGTGCTTTCTTTTTCAAGGTGAGGGATTCTCAACACATGAGAAGGAATCACCTTGAGCTTGAGGAAGAAGAAGATGAAATGAGGAGAGAGAATGATTATGATAGAATGAGCTCTTTTCTTTTGCAACCATAACTAAAAGAAAAGGAATTATCTAATTAATAATAATAAAATAACTTTCAATAAATGAGTGTAAGCAAGAATCAAGGAGTATCCTTTCAAAGCATGATGGTGGTCAACATTCAACCATGGTCAACAAGTCAACCATGGTCAACAAGTCAACAAAATCAACCATAACAATATTTCATTTAATTACTATTATTAATTGATATTTCATAAATCTATTAGGGTTTGGAAAATGACGACTGTCAACTGTGCATACGCACCCGTTCCGAAACCCTAATGAAATACCTCATCCCCCGCCTCAAGCAACTGTGCATACACACCTGCATTCTCGTTCCGAGGAACAAGAATACCAAGATATAAAAGCAACCCCAAAACATATACCAGTATCTGGCTCAAACCAGAGCCCGCCAGTATAATCCGTCCGGACTCCAAACGTGCACAAGTGCGCGGATGAGAACGAACCCTGCCGCAAAACCATGCGACCTCTACTCTGTTTTCCCCAGAGGCGAATACCCTCTATGTGGGACTCTAAAGACTCGACACTACGCTGGCAGTGGGATTAACCACAGACCGCAAGCGGCACTAGCTGTGCGTAACGGTCCCCAGGTAGATGCCGACAAGAAGGCTGACGAGGTGAACCCCATCTGAACTCCTACTGAGTCTGAATGTGACATTCTCCGTACAGTCCGGTCTGTTCGTCTGATACATCGCATGTCGGGCCTAGGGGGCGGTAAAACGTCAGTCCCCCAATAGCGGTACAAATCGTGTCGGAGTGAAGCCTAAAACACCCTGAGATAACACTGGAAGCCTACCAGTATATCTCGCTTGCCCTGGCCAGGGACTACTCGTGTAATGGCTCTCCTAGACACAGCGCGATGTCAACCCCCAATACCGGGAGAGATGAATCCTGTCTAACCGTCACTGCCTCCAAGTGCTTCGGGACTGCACCCAACCACTACCTGTTTGCACGACTCCTTTGAGCCGTGGTAGGGTAGTGATCAAAGTGCAGTGGGAACACACTCGAGGCGAAGTGCCAGTGTCAAGTCAGCGGACTAAGCTGTACTCATGTCACCTGGGAACTGATAACTGACGATAGGTATAATACCAACCTGTCAGTTCCCGACGAGTCCTGTCCAGTGTACTCGTAACCTAACGAGCACCCGTATACTATCTCCAGTACGACGTACTGATGGCTGTGGGACAGACCATCTCCCACACTGGGATGAGAAGCGCATATGCTAGTCTACTCCGGAGTATCGATGCCCTGTCTCGATAGTCCTGCGACTAGGGACCTGTATAAGGATGTGCTTATAGATTACCCAGCCCCCACTAGTGTGACTGCCATCACAACGCTGGTAATCAAGCAAAGATCCTAAGGGCTCCACTAATGCGTATAGGTGATATCGCCAAAATAAACACATGTACACATTGAAGTAGAAACAAACCAAGTAGCATACTACTATATTGAGCAAGATTGTTTATACAAGGTGAATATCCCAAGCTTCCATTAAGTAATATACAAACTAGTATGATACAGTAATGGCCTCTAGGGCATATACACTAACAATCTCCCACTTGCACTAAGGCCATGTACTGGCATATCGAAGACCTATCATCTCGATCAGCCGCTCGAACTGAGTCTGGGGTAGGGCCTTGGTGAATGGATCTGCAGTGTTTTCTTCTGAAGCAACCCTCCGAACCTCGATCTCCTTGCGATCCACGATCTCCCTGATCTGGTGATACCGCCTCAAGATGTGCCTGGATCTCTGATGGGACCTGGGTTCCTTCGCTAAAGCTATAGCCCCGTTGTTGTCGCAATACAGAGGTATTGGGTCAACAATGGACGGAACCACCTGAAGTTCTTTTAAGAACTTCCTCATCCAGACAGCTTCTTTTGCGGCATCAGATGCAGCAATGTATTCCGCTTCCATCGTCGAGTCTGCAACGGTTTCCTGTTTGGAACTCTTCCAACACACCGCCCCTCCATTGAGGGTAAAGACAAAACCCGACATGGACTTGGAATCATCCTTGTCACTCTGGAAGCTGGAGTCAGCAAAGGCCTCGATCTGGAGGTCTTTTCCGCCATATACCAAGAACATCTCCTTAGTTCCTCCTCAGGTACTTGAGAATGTTCTTTACTGCTATCCAGTGTTTCTCCCCAGGGTTTGACTGATACCTGCTTACCACACTCAGTGCATAAGCTACATCCGGTCTGGTACACAACATCGCATACATTATAGAGCCTACCGCAGAAGCGTAGGGTATAATAGACATGCGATCCCTCTCCAAATCAGTCTTGGGAGACATCTCTTTAGAGAGGGTGATCCCGTGACAAGCCGGTAGGTTACCGCGCTTGGAATCTTCCATACTGAATCTTTTCAGTACGGTGTCGATGTACCTGGACTATGAAAGTCCTAATACCCTCTTGGATCTATCACGATGGGATCCGGATCCCCAGGATGTAAGAGGCGATCACCCAGGTCTTTCATGGAGAACCTGTGTGACAAGAAACCCTTGACAGATTGTAGCATAGGAATGTCATTTCCTATTAAGAGAATGTCATCCACGTATAAAACAAGGAAGTACTACAGTTCTCGCTACAAATCTACTATAGATGCATGGTTTCATCTGGATTTTGATAAAGTCAAATTCCTTGACCGTCTCATCAAAAACAGATGTTCCAACTCCGCGATGCCTGCTTTAGTCCATAGATGGACTTAAGCAACTTGCACACCTTTCCGCTGCTCCCACTCTGAATGAAACCCTCTGGCTGATCCATATAGACACACTCCTCTAAATTTCCATTTAGAAAAGCGGTTTTTACGTCCATCTGCCAAATCTCATAATCGTGGAAGGCAGCAATGGCAAGGAAGGATCCGAATGGATTTCAGCATAGCCACTGGAGAAAGAGTTTCGTCATAGTCCAAGCCAGGTCTTTGACGGAAACCCTTGCTGCTACAAGTCTTGCTTTATAGGTCTCAACCTGTCCATCTACACCAATCTTCCTTTTGAAGATCCACTTGCATCCTACGGGTTTTACCCCGTCTGGAGCAATGTCCAACGTCTCAATATCTTTGTTGGTGTACAGTGGACTCCATTTCGGTCCGCATTGCATCCAGCCATTTTACCGAGTCAAACGCTCTGAACGGCCTGCTGGGAAACTAGTAGGCTCATCATAATCTATGATGCAATCCTCTCTATTTCCGTCTATGAGAAAACCATAGTATCTCTCGGGCGGATGAGACTGCCTACTACTCCTGCGGAGCGGCGTAGGAATGTCCTGTTCTTTTGAACTTACTGGATGTCCTGTTCTTTTGAACTTACTGGCTCTTCCAAGCTTTCAGTAATAGCTTGTGGTTCTGGAATTTCTTCCAGTTCTATTGCGTTCCCACTTATCTGGGTTTCCAAAAACTCAGTTTCCAAGAAGCGGGCATGTTGAGAAACAAAAACCTTTTGTTCCTCAGCGGAATAGAACAGATACCCCCTGGAGTTCTTTGGGTATCCCACAAACTTACACTGTACTGAACGTGCCTCGAGCTTGTCCGCATGCTGCTTTTTTACAAAAGCTGGACATCCCCATATCTTAAGGTACTTAAGACAGGGTTTCTTCCCACTCCACATCTGATATGGAGTGGTAGGCACAGTCTTGGTGGGAGCCTTGTTCAAGAGATATGCAGCTACTTCTAGTGCATAGCCCCAGAAAGATCGCGGTAACTCAGCCTTACTCATCATGGAACGAACCATATCCAATAGGGTTCGATTCCTCCTTTCCGATACACCGTTATGTTGCGGACTGTATGGAGGAGTACGCTGAGAGAGAATTCCATTCTCTTTTAAATAGTCCAGGAACTCGGCACTCAAGTATTCACCACCTCGATCCGATCTTAGAATCTTAATACTTTTGCCTGTTTGTTTTTCAACTTCATTCTTGTAATCCCGAAATTTCTCAAAGGCCTCGGATTTGTGCTTCATTAAGAAGACATGTCCATACCTAGAGAAATCGTCTGTGAAAGTAATGAAGTATGAATAACCGCTTCGCGCATGTGTAGACATTGGACCACACACGTCACTGTGTATGAGTCCCAAGAGCTCACTCTTTCTCCGTGTCCAGTGAACGGAGTCTTTGTCATCTTTCCCATGAGACAAGATTCACAAGTGGCATAAGACTGATACTCGAACGGATCCAAGTATCCTTTTTTATGTAACTTAGTCAACCGTGTCTCATTGATGTGACCCAGTCTACAATGCCATAAGAAAGCCTGATTGATATCTGGAGACTTTCTTTTGTTTGTATTCTGGATATTGAAAATCTGTGGTTGGTTTAATACGTATATACCATTGCTCAGTGTACCTGACCCAATCAGAACTTGATTAAGGTGAATGTTTACAACATTACTTACAAACGCAAATTCATAACCTTCTTTAGAAACCAAAGATACAGAAATGATATTACAAGTTGCGTTGGGTACAAAAAAGCAATTACGCAAAACCAAAACATGCCCATCTGACATTCCCAAGTGATAGTCCCCCACGGCTTTAGCATCCATGCTAGCTCCGTTCGCAACTCTGAGGGTCATGTCACCTGCCTTCAAAAACCTACGGTTTCTCAACGCCTGCAAAGAATTACAGATATGAGATCCTGATCCGGTATCCAATACCCAGGAAGTAGAGTTTATAGAAAGACAGTTTTCAATAACATACACACCTGAAGCTGAAGCCGCAACCTGCTTCAGTTCCTGTGTCCTGGCCTTCCAAGCCCTGCAATCTTTCTTCCAGTGTCCACTCTTATGACAATAGAAGCATTCTTCCTTTCCAACAAGCTTCCCCGCAATCTTTGTTGCCTTTTCCTTTCCCTTCGTACCCACTTTACTAACACCGCCTCTTGGTTTGGCAGGGGCTTTCTTCCTCTTTCCCTTGGCTTTTGCCTTGGACCTAGAGGAAGAAGATCCTCCTACAAACAAAGCGGGTGTTTCCTACCCTTCTGTAGGGTGCCCTCTGCGCTCCTTGTAGGGTTCCTAGGCACTCTAGTGAGGTCTCACAAGGCATCGAACATGCCAATTTCAAATTCTACAAGTGCCGAGAGACCCGACTACGGATCGTTTGCTAGATTTCTAGGCGAAAAAGCTAATTAGTTAACAATTAACTAAGAGATACGGAAATACAACCTTTGTAGATCCGGTCCTCCACCTCCACGGCTCCGAGATGAGGTCCTCTCCGCTGTCCAAATCAAATCCGGGCTCTAGCGTCGGCTTCGTCGGAGAATGGGCAAGCTAGGTCGTCGATGTCCATGCCGAAGATGATCTACGTCGAGGCATCGCTAGATCAAGCTCACAACTTCACCAAGTCATGAAACTTGTGAAGGAAACACACTCTACTACTTGGCAAGAGGTAGAGGATGAAGAAATAGGAAGTGGGTAAACTTTAGTTTTGGATTTCTCACACTCTTCATCAATCCACCATTGATGAAGTTTGGTTTTCTTCACTTGAAGAATGAAGAAGATGAAGAAGAATATTATGATAAGAAATTAGAATAATGAGAAAAGAAATTCATTCTTATCATAATTTTACCATAGTTAGGTGTAGAGAGTCAATCATGGTTATGTGGAATGGTTAAGTTAAGCATGAGACAAAAATGGTTACCTTTATTCAAACCTTCATGAAGATTCATGAACAAAACAAAACTAGCATCCATTTTTCCCTTTTTGCTTTTCCCAAAATGAATAAACAAATAAATAAATAAATGAATAATCAAATAGTAAACCCTAACCATTCCATTAACCAAGGTTTAATTCTATTCTATAAACTTAACTAAAAAAGGCATGTATCATCAAACATGATACAAGCAAGTGCACAAAATCATATCGCATATGCAATGTGCACATGCGAGTGAGAAAATCCATTTAAAGTGAACCGATACTAGTTAATGTAAAGTAATACATCATATATATAATTATACATTAAATCATTAAATCAACACTTGATTCAATGATCCGGTCATGTCGTACACAACCGACTAGTATACAATGTATCGGCTTATCGAATCAACGCTTGAATCGATAACTAGGTTATATCGCATACAACCATTCGATACATTCATCGCGAGAATGGAATACGGTATCACATACACGCATTATTCTCGGTCCCGCACATATCTCATATGCGCTCCTATTTCGTTTCGCTTGAGCCAGGAAACCTCTGTGTAGGACTCTAAAGACTCGTCAATACGCCGGCAGCGGATGATGATCATATCAAACACCCACAAGCCGCAAGCGGTCTGCCAAACGTAACGGCCACCCGGGTATTGAGCGATCTGAAGATCGACGAGCAAGCCCGCTCACACTCCAGTGAATCCGACCAGTAACACTACCGTACAGTCCGGTCTGATCGTCTGATATGTCGCATATCTTGCCTAGGGGTGGTAAACGTCAGACCCCAATAGCTCAATAAGTCGTGTCGATATGAGGTCTATAACTGTTCGAGAAACTACTGGTAACACTTACCAGTAAATCTCAGTAACCCTGGCCAGGGATTTCCTGTTATAGCCAATCGAACACAGCGCAACATCAACCCCCTATACCGGAGAGACGAATCCCCTCCTATCACTCATTGCCTCCATGTGACTCGGGACTGTACCCAAAAACCACCGTTTTGCACGCCCTCTTGGACATGGTAAGATGGAAATCAAAGCACAGTGGGAACCACACGAGACTCTATGACGATCTCGGGTCAACAGACTACTCTGTACCAGTGTCACCAGAGAACTGCCATCTGACGTGAGGTATAATACCATCTGGGAGTTCTCGGCGAGTCCGTCCAGTGTACCCAGTCTCTACTGAGCACCCGTATATCATCTCTGATGTCAAACACCGATGGATATGGGATCATCCATCGCCCATCTATATGGGTCGAGAAGGTATACGCTAGTCTACTCTGGTATATCGTTGCCCCGTCTCGATACACCCACGACTAGGGACTTTGAAGGATGTACTTATGGACTACCATGTCCCCACTAGTATGATCCGCATCATAGTCCAGATAGTCAAGTACATATCCTAAGGGCTTTACCAACATGTAACAGAGAGACAATCAGTATACACGTTAAGGTAAAGAGCAACCAGATAGCATACTATCATGTCTAGCAAGAAAGTCCTCCCTATATATGTCCCAGCATCCACTACAATATACATCCTATGTACAGTAATGGCCTCTATGGCATACATATAACTAACAATCTCCCACTTGCACTAGGGCCATCTGTAGCAGTGGTTGCAGTATCTCATACTCAACCATCCCATAAAGTCTCTCTCTGGGAAAAGGCCTTTCGTGAGTGGATCCGCTGTGTTTGTCCTCTGAGTCTACTCTCCTAACCTCGATCCCTTGGAGATCAACCATCTCCATGATCAGGTGATACTGCCTTAGAATATGTCTGGATCACTGATGGGACGGACGTTCCTTGGCATAAGCCATAACTCCATTGTCATACAATGGGAGGAACATGGTTCATCTTATGAACCAATATATACCCAAACAGCCTCTTTGGTAGCATCTTAAGTAGCGATGTATCCTGCCTTTATCGTCTAGTATGTCACGGTATCTAGCTTGGAACTCTTCCAATATACCGTCCCTTTACTGAGGGTAAAGACAATGCCTGCGACTGACATTCAGTCGTCTTTATCACCCTGGAACCCTTCCAGCGATTCTCCCCAGGATCGATTGATACCATCTCACTACAACTAGTAAGAATCCTAACATCCATTTAGATCTATCTCATAGATCCAAAATCCAGGAGTTAGTAGGTATCATTATGATCCTATATGGAGAATCAATGTGATAAACGGAGATTGACCGAGCGTAGCATAGGAAACTCCTTCCCTATCAAGAGTATGTCATCCACGTACTCTACGAGGATCGTCACCATACTCCCTACCACCTTTTTGTTTATACAAGGTTCATCTACCATTTTGATGATGTCAAACTCTTTGACTAATTGATCAAAACAGATGTTCCAACTCCGCGATGCCTGCTTTATCCTATAAAGCATCTTGCACACGTTTCCGCTGCTCCCACTGTCTATGAGGCCCTCTGGCTGTGTACTTATAGACGTTCTCTTCTAAAACATCATTTAGAAAAGCAGTCATGGCACCCAACCGCCAGATATCGTAGTCATGGTATGTAGCCGTGGCAAGTAGGATCTGGATGGACTTAAGCATAGCTACTTAGAAAAAGTTTCACCATGATCCACACCTGGTCAATGATGCAAACTTTTAACAAGTCTAGCTTTGAAAGTCTCAACCTTTCCATGTACACCAAGTAATCTTCTCAAGATATACTTGCTCCTGATGGGGATTTAACCCTTCAGATATAGCAACTAAAGTCCATACTTTGTTGGTGTATAAGGATTCCATCTCAGATCGATAAACATCCAGCCATTCTCACAGAGTCTCACTCCTGATGGGCAGCTCGAAACTAGTTGGGTCATCATCTCATGATGTAATCCTCGCTCCCACTGTCATAGAGAAATCGAAGTATCTCTCAGGTGGGTGAGGAACCCTACTAGATCGGCGGAGAGGCTGAGGTTCGTTGGTAACTATTGAATCCTTTGGTTGTACCAAATCATCTGCTGTAGTTTGTATAGCTGGAACATTTCCAGTGATACATAACAGACCTTGCCTCGAGCTTGTCCGGATTATGCTTTTACACATAGCCCGGACAACCCCAAATCTTAATCAGCTTAAGACATGGGCTCTTCCCTTTCCATATCTCATATGGAGTGGTAGGCAACTGATTTGATTCGAACCTATTCAATAGGTATGCAGCTTCTCAAGTGCATAACTCCCAAAAAGGAAATAGGTAACTCGGTAATACTCATCATAGAGCACACCATATCATATAGAGTGTGATTGCTCCTCCCCGATATACCATCGTGCTATGGTGTATGCGGAGGAGTAATGCCGAGAAAGAATCTCATTCTCCTTTAGAATAGTCCAGGATTTCCGTGCACAAGTATTCTCCTCCTTGATCTCATCAAAGGACATAATACTTATACCCGTATTGGTTCTCTACTTCTAACTTATATTCTGTGAATATCTCAAAAGGTTCGGACTTGTGTTTCAATAGGAACATAGGTCTGAATCTTGAGAGATTATCAGAGAATGTAACGAAGTACAAAGAACCAGTCTTGGCATGTGTAGACAGGGGATCTACATACATCAACATGTATCATCCCAAGAGTTCATTAACTCTTTCTCTGTTTCCAATAAACAGAGCTGAGGTCATTTTATCTTTGTGACATGACTGGCGAGTTTCACAAGATGCAAATTCAAACTGATTTAAATATGCATCTATATGTAACTCTAGCTAGTCGGGTCACATTGATCTGACCTAGTCTACAATACCTCAAGAAGGAATCGTTCAGTTCTGAACTTTTCCTCTTGTGTGTGTTCAGTATATTAAGAACTGTAGTTTGATTTAGAACATTAATGCTTTTAGATAACGTGCCTGAATCGATCAACTTTTGATATAGGAAATGTTCAAAACATTATCCAACAATAAAAAATTTTATCATTTCTTTACTGATAAAGAGACTGATATGATTTTGTATATCAGGTTCGGTATCTAATAACATTCGTTCAGAATCAATGTATTGGCAATACAGGGTGACAGTGACCAACAGACTTGGCTGCAACATTTTCCCCGTTTTCTGCCTCATGAAACCTATCACCCGTTCTCAGTTCTCTACCTTTCTATAGCCCTATGTAACAGATTACATATCTGGGATCCTGATCTGGTATCACATACCTAGGACGTAAAGGATACTGAGAAACAGTTCTCTGTAATGAACACACCCGAAGATGATGCATCAACATGCACTCTCTTCGTTTCGGCGGCACGGGAAATCTGGTATTCCCCAAATTCCTGCTCTGTCTTATAACAATTATAAGTTGGAGCGGGACCAACGTTCCCCAGCTCAGTATAACAAGCGGGTTCGGTCAATAATCCGTATTATTATCTTGATTAAGGCGTGATATGGTCGCTACATGGAGAGAGAGAGAAGAAAACACTCAGCGTGCGCTCTTGCAAGAATAGATTGGTTATTATTTTATCTAATCAGGATGGCTCCCACTGCTTTTTATCAAATCTTCCTTCAAACCCTAAAAGGAAAGACTAGCCGGGATTAATTACACACTACAAGTTCGCCAATCTTTCAGCCAGGCCAGTGTCGGTACTTTGAGGGAGGTCCCCCGTGCTTTCGCACGAACCTAATTAATGTAAACCTCGTTTTCCCAGAGGCGTAACCCCGTTGACACCTTTCTAGACACCTACTTGATCGGCTAATTGTAATGTATAAAACTCTCCCAGGAGTAACTCTTACTCGCAGCGGGTATCGGGATCCAACTATCTCATAGAAGGTATGCAATCTCATTGCAAATTTCAACACTTGAAATTCCCGATAATATTTTGCCCCATGCGATCTATGACCTTGACTGAGTCAACAAACCATAGACCGCAAGTAAAGTTCAACCCGTCATTTCTCGATTGAATTAATCCCACCCGCACGACCCTTGACTGAGTCAACAAGGCCGCACAACTACCCTAATCCAATCGCATCATATGCTTTGCAGATAAGCAATAATCAGCTACCGCACATTACGCCTTGACTGAGTCAACAAACGCAGCACGAATACTAACTATTACCTATCTGAAATGACGGAGGGCTACGACAGGTTTTTAAGAAAACCTTTTGCGTAATGAGCTTTATATCGTTGTAGAATCAAATGATTTTAAAATGGAGTGCTTTTGAGGCTTTTCTAGTTTTGCTAAAGGAGTCACTCCCGGTGAAGGGATCGTCGGTCCTTTCCTCGTCGAATGAGGTGCGGGATATATCACATATATCACTGTGCAAAGCAAAAACACTTAAAAGCAATCAAAAGACAAACCGAGTGTGTAGCATCTGCCAATTATTGCTAAAGGAGTCACTCCCGGTGAAGGGATCTCGGTCCTTTCCTTATCGAATAAGGTGCAGGATATATCACATATACCGCTATGCAAAGCAAGAACTGTAGCTACCTGTTTTATTTTGAAATTCGATTCTACAACATCTTAGGTTTCTTTTATTTCATTAATCACATTAATGAAGTCCCATCATATAAGTACCTAATCATCACAAATAAATACGACGTACACTTATGCCATCCGCATTCGCCTCGATGTCCCCTCGTGCACCGTTAGGTTAGGTAACTAACGGCAGAGCAGGGCAGGGCTAGCGCGGGTGTAAAACATAAGTAATGTCTATATAGTATATCATATATACTATATACTGTATCTATCACAGAACATCACATGATCACATCACAGATATCGCAGCAGAAGAAACATATGAAATATTGGATATACTAGGACGTCCGTGTTTTCAATACGAGCCAGTATAAAACACGGATTCCACGGTCGTGATGAATAGCCAAACCCACACCCCTAGACCCCTATGAGAGCGGCAAGCAACCCTACCAATTCTAGAGTTAGGAGACCCGGACTCGACTCCTCGAGTTGGTCTCCCACTGGACTCCAGAACCCGGTTACTTGTGCTCCCCTCCTTGGGTCTATCCTAGTGCGGAAAAGTAAATAATATACAACCGGTGACAACTTCCGCAACCTGGAAGCGCCCCAATAAAAGAATATTACATACAAGTTTTTACATGAATGAAAATGAAAAACACTCATCTCACATAAAAAACCCCGGCTATTCAAACACGACGATCCAATATAACATATCCAGCAACACATAACATCACATGTCATCAACGTAAGTAAATATGCGCATCCCAATTGTCGTTGACATATAGCAACGAAACCGGCGATATCACATATTACACTTACGGTCACAGAAAAGAAAGTGTAAAACTACAACAGTTGGAATCCGCAACCATCTCAGACATCGCATGCCTGACCAAATGAATTACTTAGACATCACATGCCTAACAATTATAAACCCCGCATTTCAGTCTCATTATCGAAAACACTTTTCAATATCGAGTCGGGCAATTCAACAAGATTCCCGACAGTCTGATCGAATACTCGTCGCAAACTTTAGTAGGCGGCCGCACCCCCGATACCGTCGACGAAGTGCACCAAGGCGGAACACCGCTGCCGCGAGCACCCGAACGGATGCTTTCGGCGACGGGGTTCTCCTACAGTCACTTGGTCGGGGCTATGGAGTGAGGCTGTCTATTAAGTTTACCCGGCGAGTATCCGCGTACGCTACGTGATTGCGACGGACTTTTGATCACATCAAAATTCCGTGGCAACTGATCAAGTGAGACTAAACTGCTATGTTTATAACATTCATTCAGTTATCTCATAAATTCTTATGAATTCCAATTATTGTATCCCATTCCAGATAAATGGAAAATGTTAAACTTTCCGATCGAACAATCGAACACCCAAGTTTTCCCGAAATAGATCAACTCATGAAATAAGTCTAGCAACATTCAGTTCGTGCCTCAGTACCAACGGTCCAGCCGAAGGGTCAAGCCAACGCCTCAGAAGGGTCAAGCCAACGCCTCACATGTGGCACGCCGTACTGCCCCAAACCCGAAGGTTCAAAGGGCAGTTCAAGACGGTCACATAATCGAGTTAAGGTTTGTTGTCTTCTAGAGGGACCATCGCGTTACTTGCACTACTTAGAACGTCGTTAAACTACGGAAAAATCCAACACTTGGAAATTTCCCGACAGGGGAAAAATTGGGTATTTATATCCGGTCGAACTTTTTAACATATTCTAAAATTTATCCGGAAAGCCAAATAGACAAAATTTGATACCCCGATCGAAACACCGAATCCCCAAAACAACTCCAGAAAATTCAACTCTGTATTAAATATTAAAAATTCCCAGAAAAACCAGCATTGACTATTACTGATTATGGTGCAAATTTTGATGAACAATAGGACAAAACCGCCGCGGATCCGCCGCACGAGCCATGCTCGTGCCGCGGATCCGCGCCTTGACTAAGGAGTTACGTCATCAAAATTCACCGTAACCCTTAGATTTCCCTGCTGATTTTTTTAGCAATTTTTAATCTGGAAAAATCCACTGTTTTCAAAAAAGGACAGAGAGCATGTTTGAAATGGGTTTTCGGGTTCGTTCGGACTTCAAACTCCGTATGGACTTCGCCTAAGGCTCTAGCTAGGCTCTGATACCACTGTAGGGTTCCTAGGCACTCTAGTGAGGTCTCACAAGGCATCGAACATGCCAATTTCAAATTCTACAAGTGCCGAGAGACCCGACTACGGATCGTTTGCTAGATTTCTAGGAGAAAAAGCTAATTAGTTAACAATTAACTAAGAGATACGGAAATACAACCTTTGTAGATCCGGTCCTCCACCTCCACGGCTCCGAGATGAGGTCCTCTCCGCTGTCCAAATCAAATCCGGGCTCTAGCGTCGGCTTCGTCGGAGAATGGGCAAGCTAGGTCGTCGATGTCCATGCCGAAGATGATCTACGTCGAGGCATCGCTAGATCAAGCTCACAACTTCACCAAGTCATGAAACTTGTGAAGGAAACACACTCTACTACTTGGCAAGAGGTAGAGGATGAAGAAATAGGAAGTGGGTAAACTTTAGTTTTGGATTTCTCACACTCTTCATCAATCCACCATTGATGAAGTTTGGTTTTCTTCACTTGAAGAATGAAGAAGATGAAGAAGAATATTATGATAAGAAATTAGAATAATGAGAAAAGAAATTCATTCTTATCATAATTTAACCATAGTTAGGTGTAGAGAGTCAATCATGGTTATGTGGAATGGTTAAGTTAAGCATGAGACAAAAATGGTTACCTTTATTCAAACCTTCATGAAGATTCATGAACAAAACAAAACTAGCATCCATTTTTCCCTTTTTGCTTTTCCCAAAATGAATAAACAAATAAATAAATAAATGAATAATCAAATAGTAAACCCTAACCATTCCATTAACCAAGGTTTAATTCTATACACTTAACTAAAAAGGCATGTATCATCAAACATGATACAAGCAAGTGCACAAAATCATATCGCATATGCAATGCGCACATGCGAGTGAGAAAATCCATTTAAAGTGAACCGATACTAGTTAATGTAAAGTAATACATCATATATATAATTATACATTAAATCATTAAATCAACACTTGATTCAATGATCCGGTCATGTCGTACACAACCGACTAGTATACAATGTATCGGCTTATCGAATCAACGCTTGAATCGATAACTAGGTTATATCGCATACAACCATTCGATACATTCATCGCGAGAATGGAATACGGTATCACATACATGCATTATTCTCGGTCCCGCACATATCTCATATGCGCTCCTATTTCGTTTCGCTTGAGCCAGGAAACCTCTGTGTAGGACTCTAAAGACTCGTCAATACGCCGGCAGCGGATGATGATCATATCAAACACCCACAAGCCGCAAGCGGTCTGCCAAACGTAACGGCCACCCGGGTATTGAGCGATCTGAAGATCGACGAGCAAGCCCGCTCACACTCCAGTGAATCCGACCAGTAACACTACCGTACAGTCCGGTCTGATCGTCTGATATGTCGCATATCTTGCCTAGGGGTGGTAAACGTCAGACCCCAATAGCTCAATAAGTCGTGTCGATATGAGGTCTATAACTGTTCGAGAAACTACTGGTAACACTTACCAGTAAATCTCAGCAACCCTGGCCAGGGATTTCCTGTTATAGCCAATCGAACACAGCGCAACATCAACCCCCTATACCGGGAGAGATGAATCCCCTCCTATCGCTCATTGCCTCCATGTGACTCGGGACTGTACCCAAAAACCACCGTTTTGCACGCCCTCTTGGACGTGGTAAGATGGAAATCAAAGCACAGTGGGAACCACACGAGACTCTATGACGATCTCGGGTCAACAGACTACTCTGTACCAGTGTCACCAGAGAACTGCCATCTGACGTGAGGTATAATACCATCTGGGAGTTCTCGGCGAGTCCGTCCAGTGTACCCAGTCTCTACTGAGCACCCGTATATCATCTCTAATGTCAAACACCGATGGATATGGGATCATCCATCGCCCATCTATATGGGTCGAGAAGGTATACGCTAGTCTACTCTGGTATATCGATGCCCCGTCTCGATACACCCACGACTAGGGACTATTAAGGATGTACTTATGGACTACCATGTCCCCACTAGTATGATCCGCATCATAGTCCAGATAGTCAAGTACATATCCTAAGGGCTTTACCAACATGTAACAGAGAGACAATCAGTATACACGTTAAGGTAAAGAGCAACCAGATAGCATACTATCATGTCGAGCAAGAAAGTCCTCCCTATATATGTCCCAGCATCCACTACAATATACATCCTATGTACAGTAATGGCCTCTAGGGCATACATATAACTAACACTCCTCAGCATGTTGAGGAGTTCTGAAAGTTCAACTTCCTTTTCTTGCAAGTTGAAATTCAGTATGAACTGGGCGTAAGTGGATGGAAGGGACTGGAGAATTAAATCCGTATAAAGTTCACTGTCCAACGTGGTCCCAAGTTCCGCGAGCTCTTCAGTGTAGCCAATCATCTTAAGCACGTGGTCCGCTACCGATGATCCGATGGCCAACTTTGTCGAAAATAACTTCTTCGACACTTCGTATCTTGCGATACGAGACTGCTCTCCATACAGTTCTTTTGTATGGAGAAATATGGACTCGAGGTCCATATTCTCATGCCTCCTCTGATGTTCGTTGTCCATAGAGGCAAGCACGAGGCACCTGGCCTTCGCGCAATCAATCTCCCAAGTCTTACGGATTTCCTTATCCGCGACGCTGGAGGTGGGACCTGGGACGGGGGGAGCTTTGGTGGTAAGAAGATACCCCAGCTTGTCGTAAGTGATTGCCAATTTTACATTCCTGAGCCAATCTTTGTAGTTTGGCCCTGTCAGTATGTTTTTATCTAGAAGTAACTTAAGTCCAGTCATTTCGATTTGGTCGCTGCAGGGGGAGAGAAGAAACACTTAGCACGATGCTCTTGCAAGTTTAGAATGGTTTTTAATTTGTCTAAACAGGATGGCTCCCACTGTCTCTCGAATCCCTCCTCAAACCACAAAGGAAGAATTAGCCGGGATCAATCTCACCGCACAATACTTGCTTAACCGTTCAGCCAGGCCAGTGTCGGTACTTCGAGGGAGGTTTTCCAACGCTTTCGCGAAGTTCCTTAATTTAAGAACCTCTTTTCCCTGGGGGCGTAGCCCCGCTAACACCTTTCTAGGCACCTACTAGGTTTATAGCATTGATCGTTTAGTGAGAAATTTCCCGAGGAGTAGCATATACTCACAGTAGGATCGGGATCCAAATATCATCGCGTGATGAAAATGAAGGAATCCTACCATAATCATCACACTCCAAGTGGTATGCAAATCTAGCAAGTTTCAGTACTTATGAAACTCCCGATGTGGATTTTTGCCCCATGCTCTTATGACCTTGACGAAGGTCAACAAATCATAAGTCACATGTCAAGTTCTGCCCGTCATTATTCAGGTTAATTTGAATCCACCCGTATATACCCTTGACGAAGGTCAACAAGGCAATACGACTGTCCCAAACCAACGCATCTATCTATGCTACATATGAACACCCAACAGCTACCAATCTCTATGTCTTGACGAAGGTCAACAAACATAGCTTGAATACTATTGAATATTCATACGAAACGACGGAGGGCTACGGATGGTTTTGGCGAAACCGTGAACGTAGTGAACTTGATATAATCGATGGAACGAGATAGCTTTTAGAAGGAGTGGCTCAAGCTCCGCATTTAAAAGTTAGTTTTGAAAAGAACCGAGTGGTTTTTCGAAAGTGTTCCAACGACTTTAACTTGGTTTATTATCTTGCATTAGTTCTTTTAATGCGTGATATTCTTGCATTAGTTCTTTTAATGCGTCCCATCATTTAATCCTACCATTGCAGAAAACAACCAAAATATGACGTACGCTTATGCCATTCGCATTCGCCATGGGGTCCCGTCATCACTCGTTAGGTTACTTAACTAACGACAGAGCGGGGGCTGGGCTAGCGCGGCTGTAAAACATAAGCAACGCCTAAATATAAAGCAATGATAGACATTACAGATCACAGATGAATACATTGGATATACTAGCAATCCGCAATCCGTTCGAGCCTGCAACGAAAAGCGGATTACACGGTCGCGGTGAATAGCAAATACGCCACCCAAGACCCCTACGGGTGCGGCAAACTACTCGCCAAGTACCCGGTAGTTTGTGCACCCCTCCATGGGTCTATCCTAGGAGCAAAAACAGTAAAAAGAATTATACAATGACGGCTACAACCCCGACCCGGTTGTGCGGCCATACAAATAATATTACATCAATTTACATTTACAAATGAATGAAAGAAAAACAAAAGCTCATCTCATATCCACCCCGGCTATTCACCCGCGACAGTCCAACACATTCATATACACATTCCAATATCAAACACAGATCACAGAGATGTATAACCCCGACTAATCGACTTATAGCGATTAGCCGACGTTCAATACATGCAAACATCACAGATATAACCATCATAGTCAAAGTGTAGTGAAGTTCGGAAAAAAAAATACGGAATTATAGGACCCCAAAAGCAAATTTCTTTTCTGGAAAATCTGGGCACATATAATATATCTTAAAAATCCCAAAATCCTACCAGAAGAACACTGCACAAAAAACGATAGCATGAAGGGCCCAAACGGCGGCGGATCCGCGGCCATGAGAATAGATGAGGCCGCGGATGCGCGGCGGTTTGAAGGCATCAGGGGATCGTTTTTCTTGGGTGTTCACACAAAACCCTGAGCCGATTTTAGGTGTATAACAAATCTTGTTTTGACCAGAAAAATTTTTAACAGAAACTAGGGTTTTGTAAAAGTTTGGATTTTGGATTTTTTCGGTTCCGAACTTCGTTACACTTCACTACCAAGCTAGTTTAAGTTTAGTTAGGCTCTGATACCACTGTAAGTCCACGTTGTGACCCCCGGTTCTTACGGGGAGGCGGAAACGGTATAAAAATCAAATTTTTGGCGCATGGGGCAACATGGACTAAACAAAGTCGGGATCTTTTCCTAAACTAAAACTAGCAAACTTGCTAAAGAGAGTTAGCTACTCGGAAAGATGGTTATACCTAAACTTGAACTCCTTCTTCTTCAAACTTTGTAGAGGTTGATGGTTCTTTTCTCGTCGCCTTCTTCCGTTGAAGATGGATCCACCTGAGGGTTCAACCTTCGGGCTCTTCCTCGAACTTTGAGTGAACTAGGATCTCCGGCTTGCTAAACCTTGAACCCTAGAGAGAGTAGAGAGTATCTATGGGGTGCTTTCTTTTTCAAGGTGAGGGATTCTCAACACATGAGAAGGAATCACCTTGAGCTTGAGGAAGAAGAAGATGAAATGAGGAGAGAGAATGATTATGATAGAATGAGCTCTTTTCTTTTGCAACCATAACTAAAAGAAAAGGAATTATCTAATTAATAATAATAAATCAAAAAATGAAATAGTTGATGGTTGTATTTGGAATGACCACTATCATAACTTTCAATAAATGAGTGTAAGCAAGAATCAAGGAGTATCCTTTCAAAGCATGATGGTGGTCAACATTCAACCATGGTCAACAAGTCAACCATGGTCAACAAGTCAACAAAATCAACCATAACAATATTTCATTTAATTACTATTATTAATTGATATTTCATAAATCTATTAGGGTTTGGAAAATGACGACTGTCAACTGTGCATACGCACCCGTTCCGAAACCCTAATGAAATACCTCATCCTCTGCCTCAAGCAACTGTGCATACACACCAGCATTCTCGTTCCGAGGAACAAGAATACCAAGATATAAAAGCAACCCCAAAACATATACCAGTATCTGGCTCAAACCAAAGCCCGCCAGTATAATCCGTCCGGACTCCAAACATGCACAAGTGCGCGGATGAGAACGAACCCTGCCGCAAAACCATGCGACCTCTACTCTGTTTTGCCCAGAGGCGAATACCCTCTGTGTGGGACTCTAAAGACTCGACACTACGCTGGCAGTGGGTTTAACCACAGACCGCAAGCGGCACTAGCTGTGCGTAACGGTCCCCAGGTAGATGCCGACAAGAAGGCTGACGAGGTGAACCCCATCTGAACTCCTACTGAGTCTGAATGTGACATTCTCCGTACAGTCCGGTCTGTTCGTCTGATACATCGCATGTCGGGCCTAGGGGGCGGTAAAACGTCAGTCCCCCAATAGCGGTACAAGTCGTATCGGAGTGAAGCCCAAAACACCCTGAGATAACACTGGAAGCCTACCAGTATATCTCGCTTGCCCTGGCCAGGGACTACTCGTGTAATGGCTCTCCTAGACACAGCGCGATGTCAACCCCTAATACCGGGAGAGACGAATCCTGTCTAACCGTCACTGCCTCCAAGTGCTTCGGGACTGCACCCAACCACTACCTGTTTGCACGACTCCTTTGAGCCGTGGTAGGGTAGTGATCAAAGTGCAGTGGGAACACACCCGAGGCGAAGTGCCAGTGTCAAGTCAGCGGACTAAGCTGTACTCATGTCACCTGGGAACTGATAACTGACGATAGGTATAATACCAACCTGTCAGTTCCCGACGAGTCTTGTCCAGTGTACTCGTAACCTAACGAGCACCCGTATACTATCTCCAGTACGACGTACTGATGGCTGTGGGACAGACCATCTCCCACACTGGGATGAGAAGCGCATACGCTAGTCTACTCCGGAGTATCGATGCCCTGTCTCGATAGTCCTGCGACTAGGGACCTGTATAAGGATGTGCTTATAGATTACCCAGCCCCCACTAGTGTGACTGCCATCACAACGCTGGTAATCAAGCAAAGATCCTAAGGGCTCCACTAATGCGTATAGGTGATATCGCCAAAATAAACACATGTACACATTGAAGTAGAAACAAACCAAGTAGCATACTACTATATTGAGCAAGATTGTTTATACAAGGTGAATATCCCAAGCTTCCATTAAGTAATATACAAACTAGTATGATACAGTAATGGCCTCTAGGGCATATACACTAACAAATAGAACTGGATGAAATTCCAGAACCACAAGCTATTACTGAAAGCTTGGAAGAACCAGAAGTCTCAAGAGAACCGAACATCCCAGCGCCACTCCGCAGGAGTAGTAGGCAGACTCATCCGCCCTAGAGATACTACGGTTTTCTCATAGACGGGGATAGAGAGGATTGCACCATGGATTATGGTGAGCCTACTAGCTTCCAACAAGCCATCCAGAGCGGTGACTCGGTAAAATGGCTGGATGCAATGCGGGCCGAGATGGAGTCCATGTACACCAACAAAGTTTGGACTTTGGACTTTGCTCCAGAAGGGGTAAAACCCGTAGGCTGCAAATGGATCTTCAGAAAGAAGATTGGTGTAGATGGGCAGGTTGAGACCTATAAAGCTAGACTTGTTGCAAAGGGTTTTCGTCAAAGACCTGGCTTGGACTATGACGAGACCTTTTCTCCAGTGGCTATGCTGAAATCCATTCGGATCCTTCTTGCCATTGCTGCCTTCCACGATTATGAAATCTGGCAGATGGACGTAAAGATGGCTTTCCTGAATGGAAATTTGGAAGAGTGCGTCTATATGGATCAGCCGGAGGGATTCATTCAAAGTGGGAGCAGCGGTAGAGTGTGCAAGTTGCTAAAGTCCATCTATGGACTTAAGCAGGCATCGCGGAGTTGGAACATCTGGTTTGATGATACTGTCAAAGAATTCGACTTTATCAAAAACCCAGATGAACCATGCATTTACAGTAAGATTGTAGGGAGAACTGTAGTTTTCCTCGTCTTATACGTGGATGACATTCTCCTAATAGGAAATGATATTCCTATGCTACAGTCAGTCAAAGGATTCTTGTCGCAGAGGTTCTCCATGAAGGACCTGGGGGATGCCAACTACATTCTGGGGATCCAGATCTATCGTGATAGATCTAAGAGGATGTTGGGACTTTCACAGTCAAGGTACATTGACACCATACTGAAAAGATTCAGTATGGAAGATTCCAAGCGCGGTAATCTACCAGCTTGTCACGGGATCACCCTCTCCAAAGAGATGTCTCCCAAGACTGATTTGGAAAGGGATCGCATGTCTATTATACCCTACGCTTCTGCGGTAGGCTATATAATGTATGCGATGTTGTGTACCAGACTAGATGTTGCATACGCATTGAGCGTTGTAAGCCGGTATCAGTCAAACCCAGGGGAGAAACACTGGATAGCGGTAAAGAACATTCTCAAGTACCTGAGAAGGACTAAGGAGATGTTCTTGGTGTATGGCGGAAAAGACCTCCAGCTCGAGGCCTTTGCTGACTCCAGCTTCCAGAGTGACAAGGATGACTCCAAGTCCATGTCGGGTTATGTCTTTACCCTCAATGGAGGGGCGGTTTGCTGGAAGAGTTCCAAGCAGGAGACCGTTGCTGACTCAACTATGGAAGCGGAGTACATAGCTGCTTGCGATGCCGCAAAGGAAGCTGTCTGGATGAAGAAGTTCCTCATGGAGCTTCAGGTGGTTCCTACCATTGTTGATCCAATACCGCTGTATTGCGACAACAACGGAGCTCTAGCTTTAGCGAAGGAACCCAGGTCCCATCAGAAGTCCAGGCACATTTTGAGGCGGTATCACCTGATCAGGGAGATCGTAGATCGCCAGGAGATCGAGGTGAAGAGAGTAAATACGGAGAATAACACTGCAGATCCACTCACGAAGGCCCTACGCCAGACTCAGTTCGAGCGGCTGATCGAGATGATAGGTCTTCGATACGCCAGTACATGGCCTTAGTGCAAGTGGGAGATTGTTAGTGTATATGCCCTAGAGGCCATTACTGTATCATACTAGCTTGTATATTACTTGATGGAAGCTTGGGATATTCACAGTTGTATATACAATTTTGCTCGAAATAGTAGTATGCTACTTGGTTTGTCTCTGCTTTAATATGTGCATGTGTTTCTTTTAGCATATCGCTGATATATATATTAGTAGAGCCCTTAGGATCTTTGCTTGATTACCAGCGTTGTGATGGCGCTCACACTCGTGGGAGCTGGGTGATCTATAAGCACATGCTTATACAGGTCCCTAGTCGTTGGACTATCGAGACAGGGCATCGATACTCCGGAGTAGACTAGTGTCACGACCCGCAGGGTACGGGACGTGACTGGCACTTAAGTTACGAAACGTCTCAAGACGTCCGTAAAATAAGTAAGCCAAAGCCCAGAAACCAAAACCAAATAAGTAAAAGAATGAAGGAAAACCAATCAATTGAAAGCGAGTTTATCAAATGAGTCACATCAAGCCCTTTTAAAAACAATATCAATTTTTCCGAAAATTTTGGCAGAGTCTCCTTTGTAAATACTGGCCCCCAAAATGGGTACAACAAGAATATATATGAATCCAATAAATATGGCATCCCCAAGCGGGAGCTAGCTCTTCGCCACAAGGCGGTCACAAATCCCACGCAATATAAAATAACAACATGCAAAATAATCATAAAGAGCATGAGAAAAAAACTGCATGTCGACTCCAGTGAGCTCGACCCCAAATACAGCATAAAAGTCCACAAACCTCACAGTCTCATCTCTAGGTCAATATACAATAACACTGATAGATACAGTAGATGGAGTATACTAGATACCAAGAATATACAAGGTGGTACAAAATAATAATATAACCCACCTAAGAACAAAACCTCGAGTCCAGGCAAAAGAGGCAAAAGAAGAAAGTGCACCCGCCGCTACTGTACTGACGGAGCGGACCTGCAAAAGGCTGTGGCACAACGGGGGTGAGTTGCCAACTCGTGAGTAATAAATAACATCTACACAGGCTATCGAATGCATGCACACAAGCATCCTAGCATCTAAAATACAGGTAAGGCAGGACATAATAGCAGATATGTATGCAATATGAATATACTAGCAGGTATGAATGCAATGCAAATTAACTCATGATCTGAATGTGTAAGTATAAGAATCATGTTTTTCCTTTAGGAATCTCTTTTGAAATACCAACATAATACCACTAGAATCAACAAGAACCTGTGTCCAGCAACGACACCTCAAAACTATCACAAATCTCATATATCCATGTCATAGTGTCTCTGGCCTCAGCTATCCGGCTGACCCATCTCAAAATCACTATCTCATCATCTCGCGGCCACGGTCGGTATCCTCTGGATATCCGTCGTCCCAAGCAGTCACCGGTAGGTAATCCGCCCCCTGCCAGGCTCATCGTCAGCACCACGAGCTTCTTGCCCCGGGGTACCTTACCGGGCCCACCATGTACCCGAGACGGTTCATCCAACTCCTCGAAACGGGTCTCGAAAATCACAACAAACTCATGGTGGACGACACTTACATCACTAGAAAACCGCAATTTACATATTTTAAAAATATAATAAGTTTAGAAATTTTGCGGCTTTCCCCCGAAATCCAGAAATATCATAAAATCTCAAGAAACCCTCATAAGTGCATATGTCAATGATAATGAATGCATATGGTATCAATAATCAAGTTGCAATGTGTGATTAATAGACTAGGCATGAACAAATAATATGATGAGGTACATGCACATGAATAGCAATCCTACGATTTCATTTTAAGGAATTAAAGGCAATAGCACAAGTTTAAGTATCAATTATAGTAAAAGGTTTCAATTTAAAGGTTATCTAGTGTGGTGGCATGGCAATCACCAGGGCGTGGGTGTAAGCATGAATAGTGCTCGTGCTGCATATAACAACCCTGGCAATGGTGCAGGTGTCCTATAAAATGGGTTCGCATATGTATGTCAATATAAGGGATGAATGTAGCAAATAATCATACAAGTATTACACCCTTAATTACTAACATTACTAAGAATCTTTTAAGTTACAAAAACTATCGGGCGAATTGCGCCATCCAACGATAGTCCCCCGTAGATGTTACATCTACTCACCGGAATCCCTAGCTAGTCACGTCCAATCACTGCTTTCCCCTTTCGTGCCGCGTCTGACGTCTCCGCGACCGAACCTGGAATTTACATCAATACAAACATAAGGTTACATATCAAGAACGACGCAAAACCCAAACGAAAATACTAACGTTCACAAGCTAGGAACAACGTGCACAAGGTGCGCGGAACACACGCGAAAATCGCAAAAATCACTAAAACGTCGATTTGGTCGCCCGGAAAACTAAAACCCGAACACTCAAAAATCCGCACTCACACATCCTAAATGTCATAGGATAACCCAAAACAATCATCAAGATATCCAAATAATTCATCACATACTTTTATCACAAAACTAGTAAGCACAAATATTCTAAAAAAACGACGCAACATCGCCGTTATGCGATAAAGTGCTCACAATCCAACACAAACATCCAACTAACCCACTAGATAGCCACTACATTAGTTTTAAACCATTAGCAATGCTTAAAAACCTAATTTCCATAAACAAAACCTTTCTTGATTTTCATAATTAGCAATTTCAATCCAAAACTAAACATGACAATACCAAATTAACACTAATTTGAAGCCCACAAAAATAAAGTAACCTCATTAACTTAGATTAGTAAACAACTAGATAGCAAAATAGATTTAATTAACTAAATAATGGTTTCTAAAAACCCTAGTTTAATTTCAACCATGAACTTTTTTTTTTTAAAAAAATCTAGAATGAAACTAACACTAAATTAACACTAAAACAATTTAATTTAAGAAACTTAACCAAAAGAATTTAATTAAGAAGAATTTATACCTCAACTAGAGATCTAGCAAGAATAATTTGCCTCCAAAGATGCCACCTTTCTCCAAGATTTATACTAAAGTGGGTGTGAGAAGAGATGGATTAAGGTTTTGTTGTTGAAATAGTGAAGGATTTGTTGATTTTTGATGGTTTTTGAGATGAATTTGTGAACAAAATGGAGAGGAAAAATGAAGGGGGGGAGCTACTGATTTCGGCCTGATGAGGGAGGAGGGGAATGGTGTGGGGTGTGGGAAATGGTCATGATCAGTCGAAAATATTGTATATTTTAGCCGGCAATTTCCCCATCTTTTGCATACATTTAGAAGTGTTCGGTATTCATATTTCACATATTAGCAAATCAATCGTAAAATACCAGATTGCATGTATTAGACTTTTAAACCGACACTTTAAAGGAAATTGACCGCATTTCATGGCATCGCATCATTTCTGTATTTGCGCAACACTTGTCTTGAGTCTGTGCAGGAAATACGGAAAAAAAGAAAAAGAGCTGATCAAAAATACGCCAACTAAATCATTTCAGATCTGGTAGCAATTAAGAAGGAATTATACAATTCTATATATCAAGCCAAGGCCCAGACAACAGCCCAAGACCACACCAGAGAGCCTAAGCCCCAACTCACCAAAGGCGCCGCGGATCCGCGGCGGGAGCCTGTTTGAGCCGCGGATCCGCGCCTCTTCTGCCACGTCATCCGTCCAATTTCAGTGCAGAATCTCAATCTCGGGGCCCAAATTCCTTTCTGATATGTCAAGTTCCAGAATACCCTCGAAGCTACTGCCAGATCAGCAAAGAAGATTAAGCAAGGCTAATCTTAATTAAGCTCCTAACTAATCCTCTTCTAGAAGCTATCTCCTAACTAATCACATCTAGAAGCTTCTCCCCTAACTAACTTTTGGAGGGAAATTTGAATTTCCTCAACAAACTTTAGGAGGGAAAATTAGAATTTGAAATCCTAGATCTAGGGTTTAGTTATCTATAAATAGGAACCTAGACCTAGGGTTAAAGGCGAATCAATAATCAATAACCATTGGTTCATTCTACACCATTTTCTTCCACAAGTCTCGTGACAAGGCTTGTGCGAAACCCTAACCCTAATTCCACTCCAAATCCAAGATCTTGAGTACCAAATCAAGTGAGAAGCCTTCAACCTTTTAGGAGCCGAGCCGATCTTCAATCGGGCAAGTGATCCAAGCCGATCCGCGATCCACGGAGACGAGCGAAGCCAAATCGACGATCAAGTTCTTCCTCTTGTAGTTCTTGAGCGAATGTAACTAAATTGTTGATATAAATAAAAGGTGTCTTTAATCTTGCTTTCTTTTAATTCTTGCATCATGATTAGATCTCAATTTGTAATTGTTGTTCTTGTTGTGATGTTTGAGTAAAACTCCGCTCGTAAAGGAGTCGAGACGATTGTAGAATGAAGATGTAACAAATCTTAATACGATTTTTAAGTCCTACGAGTTTTGTAAACCCTAGCAAGTTCAAGAATCGATGACCTAGTTTCGTAGCGATGCTTTCTTGATTGTGATCGCTCGAAATTAGGGATCTACGATCGTTTCTTGAATTTACTAGAGGCTAGAATATGAATGATATCAATGAAAGAACAAGAGATAAGATGAAACCCTAGTTTTACAAGAAGTCTCTAATTCTCATCGATCATCATCGATCTAGTATCAATTCATCGAAGGATAAGAATACGTAATTGTAAGATTACATCACATCTATAGATCCGATCGATTCCTACGAGCCTCATTTCAATTCTTGATATTTGGTTTGGAAAAATCATCAAACTATCAATTCTTGATTCTATCTTTTCTTGTTATTAGATCTAGATTTTCTAATTCTTGAACTTCAAATATAAAATCATGAATTGTTTGTTTTCTTTTCTTTAAAGTTTCAACTCATCTAAATTCGAAAGACGAACTATTACACTGTCCCTGTGGACGATCCGCATTCACTAACGCGCTACAACCGACACCGTAGTTGATTGCGTTCAAATAATTTTTGGTTGTGATTTCTTTACAATTTTACATACCACACATCACAAAAATCTTTTAAAATCAAATGGCGCCGTTGCCGGGGATCGCACTAATTCATTTACATTTTTTTGTTTGAAGTGAAAGAATTATTACATTCTACTTCTTGAAAGCAAAATTCGTACAAACTCTTATACGTATGTTGTGAATTGATTGCAAGGTGATCTGGAGCATTCTGTGCTGTGGAAATTTTTTTTGAGAGTACTAGAGAACAGAGGGAAGCAACAGCAAGCAGCTGTTGAAATCTTGTGATGTGAACCCACAATTTAGGCGCGGAAGCGCGGCATATTGGTGGTACTTGCGGCAGAACCGCGGTTCCACAGAGGGATCTCTGTACCAACTTTCTGCAGGTACTTTCTTGCTCTCTCCCCTCTACTCTTTTAGCTCCAACTAACACTTTGCTGCAGGATTCTTTGCAAATAATCGCAGTGCCGCAAAAGCAAAAATTAAATTTGTGCTTGATTTTGATTTCTTGGTTGTTTGCATTCTAATACGGAAATTTAAGGGGCACGGCCAAATCCAAATTAGGTGGGGATTTCATTACCCTTCCTAGGCCCCGAAAATCGCAAAACTTGCATCCGCATTACCCTCATTAACTAAAAGAAATCTAGAGAAGACTCTAAGGACTGTCGCGCTCAATTAGGACAATAGAAGGCCATGGGTAATTCATTGCTTATCCGCGTTTTCTTGTGGTGCCTAAGGCGAGTGTGTCTAAGGCTAGTGGTTTTTAATTAGGCCCACTACTTACGTAGTGGAGTACCTTCCCACTTACCTGGCACTTATCCGGCCATAGGGGGACAAAGAGGCAGTGGAGGATTCTATCCTGCGACTTGTCTTTTGGCAGTTAGGAGCGGTCTAGAGCCGGACCTAGGTGACTACTAGATTCTAGGGTTTTGTGTGTTGCATTTGTTTTGTTGCATCATTTTTTCAAAAATCCGTATCAATTTTCAAAGCAAGCACCGCATACATCATTTCCCCTAATTATAAATTCACGCTGCCACTTGCACTAACCCTTTTTAGTACAAGATAGGCTGGACAACGGGATTCTAGTGCCTGTTTGTCCGCGTCTCCCGATCGACCCAAAAGTCGGTATTTCTACATTTACCCTTTCTTTTACCCACCACCACACCCACATCGATGGATCCACCTCCATCGAACTTCTTTACCACTACCCTGCTGCCGTCCGTTGGTGCGCAGAATCCACCTCGCATCTCTCTCCAAGAGAGATGCTATCCTACACGAGGCCCACTTTCCACCTGTCTTTCCATTCCACCAGCAAACGGGGAAAATTTTCAAATAAAACCCCAATACATCAACCTTCTACCAAAATTTCACGGTCTCGAGTCTGAAGACGCATACGTGTTTATCACGAAATTTGAAAATGTATGCGCAATGATGGGTACTTCACAGCTTTCTGTGGATGCTTTCCGTCTACGTCTTCTCCCATTCACTTTGTGCGATTTAGCCGAGAAGTGGCTATATAACACTACCGCACATTCCATTTCAAATTGGGACGAATTCGTCAAAGCATTCCTTAAGAAATTTTACCCACATCACAAAACAGCTCGAGTCCGTAGCGAAATCTATCAATTCACCCAGCTTCCAAATGAAACATTTTCAAAATGTCTTGAACGTTTCAAGGATCTGTTAGTCCAATGTCCACATCACGGCATCCCGAGATGGGAATTGTGCCGAATCATTTATGAGGGCATTACTCCTTACACGAGACAGACCCTTGAATCCATGTGTCAAGGCAACTTTATAACCAAAGATGATGGGGAAGCCTGGAAATTTCTAGAAGATTTCGCTGAAAAATCTTTACAGTGGGAGGGTATGAGTCAATCACCTAGGGATGGCAATGATATTTCCATAGGAGTTAGAGCTGACATTGCAGCTATCAATAAGAAACTCGAGAATATGGAAAATAAATTTTTAGCCGCCGCCCTAAGTCAAATATCACTCTCCAAAACTGTATGTGGTTGCTGTTCTGATCCGTCTCACTTGACGGAAGAATGTCCGTTTCAAGGTCATGAGCATACCAATGCCACATTTCAAAGACCTAGAAACAATCCATCTTCCTCCACATATGATCAGGGTTGGAGGAATAACCCTAACTTTGCTTGGAACCAATTCCAATTTCAAAACACGGTTCCAACCCAACACAATTTCCAAGGGGCCCCTCCACCACAACAGCACCCACAACTTCAATTGAGTCAGCACCCCTTTCAAGCACAAAATTTTCAAAATCCGGTCAACACTTTTGCACCATCTAGTCCTTTGCAGTTGACCGAGACTGATGAATCCTATTCATTTGCACAATGCATGAATTTGGTCTTAACAAATATCATGCAAGTTTCGGCTGAAATGAAGTCTTCTGTCAATTATATAAAGAAAAACTCTGCGTCCCAAAGCGAGAGTATTAAATCGATGGAAGAAGAAATTGCACGTTTAAAAGCTGAAATGAGTGCAAGAGAGAAAGGGAAACTTCCAGCTCAACCTTTACCCAATTCTGGCTATTCACATCCTGTGGATGCAATCACGTTGAGATCTGGAAGAGTGCTTGACACTCATGTTGGGGAAGAGTTTGATGATACCGATAAATCAATCAATAACACCCCGGCTGAGACCTTTCCTCACACACACACTTCTAACCCCAGTTCTTCTACCCCACCATCTTCTTCCGAGCCTATTCTTCGTTTCCCAAAAGGCTCGCCACTTCAGCCCACCTCTTTTACCCCTCCACGGACGATCCCCACTTCTATTTTGGGATCGGTTCCACCCCCACTTCCTTCTCCTATGATGGACTCAGCGCTTATTGCTAAAGCACCTTATCCTAATCGGTTAAGGGCTAACACACCGAGTCCACATATGGAGAAGATTATGAACATTTTTAAGCAAGTTAACACCAACATCCCTCTCCTAGATGCCATCCAACAAGTTCCTTCCTATGCGAAAACTTTTAAGAACTTGTGCACTAGGAAGAGGAAGAATCCAGTGCCCAAGAAGATTTTTATGGAAAAAACAATAGACACGGCTTTCCCCCAACAATTACCGAGGAAACGTAAGGATCCAGGATATCCTACTATTTCCGTTTCTATTGAGGAAAAACACATCAACCGTGCTCTACTAGACCTTGGCGCTAGTGTTAACTTGCTTCCATATTCAGTCTATGAGCAACTAGGTATTGGAGAGTTGAAGCCAACCAATTGCACTCTCCAGATGGCTGACCGATCAATCACCAAACCTAGGGGTGAACTGGAGGATGTGTTAATAAAAATCGGAGAATTTATATTCCCGGTAGATTTTATTGTAATTGATACACAGCCTGTAGCGAACCCACGGAATCAAATTCCGGTGATTTTAGGTCGCCCCTTTTTGGCCACTTCCAATGCTATTATCAACTGTCGTAACGGTTCTATGACCCTATCTTTCGGGAATAGGTCAATAGACCTAAACATTTACAAGTTGGGAAGTGTACCCTCCGAACCTACTGCTCAGGTCTGTTCTGTCGACTTAATGGATGACGACAGCGGCGAATTTGATGATCCTCTTTATACTGATCTTGACTCTTTTCATACGTTATTGTTTGACCCAACTATGTATCATACACATACGGACTCTTCCACCGAGATGTCCGGGTCAACAATTAACACCGATTATGAACTGCTTTTAGAGTCTGAAGATCACCCCGCACTTTGTGATGACATTATTCATCGGGGTATTGATGGAACTTTTGAGGAAATCTTCGCTGATGAACTCGCATTTTTGAATGACACGGGTGTTGAGATGAATCATGTCCCAATCAATGAAATTGAACCTCCACCCCTTCTTCTGAATTGTAAAATGAATGCGAGTAATCCATCACATTCACTGCATCGTCTCTCCAAAATGAGACGCACACACTTTCTATTCCACCACTTATCCTTTCCCCATTTCTTCTTCCACCAACCAGAGCACTGCATTGATAAAATTTTTGAATGGTTGGTGTTGACATTTGGTCTTTGCAAAGCTTGGCATCGATCAATGATTTTTGACCCCCTCATATGATTTTCAAAGATTAACATTGCTTAAGTTTGGGGGGGATTAATCGGGCTCCTAAAAAGAAAATTTTACAAAAATTTGAGCCAAAAATAAGTTTCGGGGAGGTTCTTCACTTAAATATTTTGCCCCCACTAATAAATTCCTCCCAAGCTTACAGGTTTTTCGAGATTTAGCAGAAGGCAACAGTGAGGACACTGTTGAAAACAAGTTTGGGGGAGGTTTGTGCTTATTTTCGCATCATTTGCATATCATTTGCATAAGCACAAAACATTTTTTTGAAAACCTATAAAAATTTAAAAAAAATTTCAAAAAATGAAAATATTTTTGTACATAAATAAGATAATAAAAGTTTAGATAGTGAAAAATTACATCCATGAGATTAGAAAAATTTAAGAAAACCAAGAAAATTAGAAGTTTTCTTATACGAACTAGTAATAAGTAGTTATGAGCCGTTGTCCCAAGGGTTAGTAAGATGAAGGAAATCACTAATCTGAGGATAAAAATAAGTCTGAAAAATAGTTTCTATTCTGGAAGCCAAACATTTTGAACGTTGCTACCCTGCTATTCGCACTTACACACGTCTTAAAGCCTGGGATAGTAGAGGATACCTTGAAATGCTCTTGTCTTAAAGCCAAAAGTATGAAGGAAATAAAAAAAAATGAATAAAAAAATATATAAAGCGGTGAGAAAAATGGATACTGGTTTTGTTATCACCGAGGGCAATAAAAAATATATAGCAAGGGTGCTTCTTCACCTAGTGCCCTAAGGCCAACTGGTCTGGGAGTCACTGCTATGCCTGAGGTGGTGCAAGACGAGGAAAATACACCAAGTAAGCAAGCACATAAGTAATCGGTCGGTTAGTACCTCAAGAAGTATTAACGGTCGCATGAAAGTGTGTGAGCACATCCAAATATTCATTAATTAAAAAGTACTGAGGCTGATGGGCAAGAGTATGATAGCTTGAATTGAATTCTCCGGGTGTAGGGATGTCCTTTACACACACGCAGGGTTATATGATCGATGCTTGGAAGAAAGATAGGAATGAAGAATAAGACGATGTTTTATTGAGGGAGGACGTGATTTCTGACATCTTTTCATGACCATTAAGATAGGGCTCATGACAACCGAAAAGCTAGCTTAGTTGGAAACCCTAATTTTCAAAGTTTTTCTTTTACAATTCTTTTCTTTAAATGTAATATTCATGATCTTTCTTTTATTATTGGATTTTGTGGGTGCAATCCGCTGAAAACCCTCAGGAGACAACACTCCTCCTACTAGGGACACCTAGAGGTTTAAAGGCTTGTTGCACGTGCTCAGTGCAATCGTGTTGCCTACGAAAGTGTGCTAGTTAGTTTTTCTCTTTCTTTATTTTCTCCTTCTCTTTTTAATAAAACATTCGCTCGAGACGATCGAAATTAAGTTTGGGGGTATTTGATCAGTCGAAAATATTGTATATTTTAGCCGGCAATTTCCCCATCTTTTGCATACATTTAGAAGTGCTCGGTATTCATATTTCACATATTAGCAAATCAATCGTAAAATACTAGATTGCATGTATTAGACTTTTAAACCGACACTTTAAAGGAAATTGACCGCATTTCATGGCATCGCATCATTTCTGTATTTGCGCAACACTTGTCTTGAGTCTGTGCAGGAAATACGGAAGAAAAGCAAAAGAGCTGATCAAAAATACGCCAACTAAATCATTTCAGATCTGGTAGCAATTAAGAAGGAATTATACAATTCTATATATCAAGCCAAGGCCCAGACAACAGCCCAAGACCACACCAGAGAGCCCAAGCCCCAACTCACCAAAGGCGCCGCGGATCCGCGGCGGGAGCCTGTTTGAGCCGCGGATCCGCGCCTCTTCTGCCACGTCATCCGTCCAATTTCAGTGCAGAATCTCAATCTCTGGGCCCAAATTCCTTTCTGATATGTCAAGTTCCAGAATACCCTCGAAGCTACTGCCAGATCAGCAAAGTAGATTAAACAAGGCTAATCTTAATTAAGCTCCTAACTAATCCTCTTCTAGAAGCTATCTCCTAACTAATCACATCTAGAAGCTTCTCCCCTAACTAACTTTTGGAGGGAAATTTGAATTTCCTCAACAAACTTTAGGAGGGAAAATTAGAATTTGAAATCCTAGATCTAGGGTTTAGTTATCTATAAATAGGAACCTAGACCTAGGGTTAAAGGCTAATCAATAATCAATAACCATTGGTTCATTCTACACCATTTTCTTCCACAAGTCTCGTGACAAGGCTTGTGCGAAACCCTAACCCTAATTCCACTCCAAATCCAAGATCTTGAGTACCAAATCAAGTGAGAAGTCTTCAACCTTTTAGGAGCTGAGCCGATCTTCAATCGGGCAAGTGATCCAAGCCGATCCGCGATCTACGGAGACGAGCGAAGCCAAATCGACGATCAAGTTCTTCCTCTTGTAGTTCTTGAGCGAATGTAACTAAATTGTTGATATAAATAAAAGGTGAAATTCTTTAATCTTTCTTTCTTTTAATTCTTGCATCATGATTAGATCTCAATTTGTAATTGTTGTTCTTGTTGTGATGTTTGAGTAAAACTCCGCTCGTAAAGGAGTCGAGACGATTGTAGAATGATGATGTAACAAATCTTAATACGATTTTTAAGTCCTACGAGTTTTGTAAACCCTAGCAAGTTCAAGAATCGATGACCTAGTTTCGTAGCGATGCTTTCTTGATTGTGATCGCTCGAAATTAGGGATCTACGATCGTTTCTTGAATTTACTAGAGGCTAGAATATGAATGATATCGACGAAAGAACAAGGGATAAGATGAAACCCTAGTTTCACAAGAAATCCCTAATTCTCGATCGATCATCATCGATCTAGTATCAATTCATCGAAGGATAAGAATACGTAATTGTAAGATTACATCACATCTATAGATCCGATCGATTTCTACGAGCCTCATTTCGATTCTTGAGATTTGGTTTGGAAAAATCAACAAACTATCAATTCTTGATTCTATCTTTTTCTTGTTATTAGATCTATATTTTCTCATTCTTGAACTTCAATTTTAAATCTTGAATTGTTTTGTTTTCTTTTCATTAAAGTTTTAACTCATCTAATTCAAAAGACGAACGATTACACTGTCCTTGTGGACGATCCGCACTCACTTACAATCTACAATCCGACACCGTAGTTGATTGCGGTCAAATAATTTTTGGTTGTGATTTCTTTACAATTTTCTCAAATATACACAACGAGAAATTCTTTTCAATCAGGTCACCAAGTCAAACCCCCCCAAAGTCAAATACACCATACCTCCAAAATACTATATTTTAAAACCTACACATCAACTCAATTCATCCCTAACAAAAGAATTTTAAAACAAAAGAGTGAGGGGGAATTTTCTGCAGTTTGGGACAGCCAAGGAGATGTGAGGATGTGTGTGTGAGAGTGCACAAATTTTTTTTTCGCAAAAAGACCCCCTACAAGTCCAAAATTGCAAATTTAAGCTTAAATTCAATAATTTTCGTTTTCCATAATAAAAATTAGTTAAAACTTAAAATAAATTACTAAAAATTTATGTTACAACTAGATTTTAATTAACATGATTTTAAAGCTTAAATTTAGCCCATTTAAATTTGTATTTATCGCTAATTTAATGTATTTTCTTACCGGCTTAAAATAATATTAAAAATTGAAAAATTAGGGAAAATTTTTAAACGACCAGAATTTCATAAGTAACTCATTTGCTACGAAAAACAAGCAATTACCTATCCAATTTAGGTATAATTAGTCCTAAACTGCAAAATAACCAAAAGACGGTTTACGGAAAAATACCGAATTTTCACCGATTTTCGGGAAAACAACAAAACGATTTTTCAAGGCGCTACAACTAGCGTATGCGCTTCTCATCCCAGCGTGGGAGACGGTCTGTCCCACAGCCGTCAGTACGTCGTACTTGAGATAGTATGCGGGTGCTCGTTAGGTTACGAGTACACTGGACAGGACTCGTCGGGAACTGTTGATTGGTATTATACCTATCGTCAGTTATCAGTTCCCAGGTGACATGAGTACAGCTTAGTCCGCTGACTTGACACTGTCACTTCGCCTCGAGTGTGTTCCCACTGCACTTTGATTACTACCCTACCACGGCTCAAAGGAGTCATGCAAACAGGTAGTTTTTGGGTGCAGTCCCGAAGCACTTGGAGGCAGTGACGGTTAGACAGGATTCGTCTCTCCCGGTATTGGGGGTTGACATCGCGCTGTGTCCAGGAGAGCCATTACACGAGTAGTCCCTGGCCAGGGCAAGCGAGATATACTGGTAGGTTTCCAGTGTTATCTCAGGGTGTTCTGGGCTACACTCCGACACGACTTGTACCGCTATTAGGAGACTGACGTTCACCGCCCCCCTAGGCCCGCCATGCGATGTATCAGACGAACAGACCGGACTGTACGGAGACTGTCACATACAGGCTCAGTAGGAGTTCAAATGGGGTTCACCTCGTCAGTCTTCTTATCGACATCTACCTGGGGACCGTTACGTACAGCTAGTGCCGCTTGCGGTTTGTGGTTAAACCCACTGCCAGCGTAGTGTCGAGTCTTTAGAGTCCCACACAGAGAGCTATTCGCCTTTAGGCAAAATGAGTAGAGGTCGCATGGTTTTGCGACAGGGTTCGTTCACATCCGCGCACTTGTGCACGTTTGCCGTCCGGACAGCTTATACTAGCGGGCTTTGGTTTAAGCCGGATCCTAGTATATGATTTGGGATTGGTTTTTCTCTTTGTATTCGTATTCCTCGGATCACGAATACGGGTGCGTATGCACAGTTGCTTGAGACAAAGGGAGAGGAGCTTGATTAGGGTTAATGACTATTGTCATTTTATTAACCCTAATGCTTATGTGTGTATTATGGTTAATTGATATTAGTTTAATAATTGTGCATGGTTATGGTTATTGACCATTTGACCTTCTTGACTTATTGACCTTGGTTGACACTTTGACCATCATCATTTCATTTGGAAGATGCTTTTTGATCCTTGCAATTTGCATTAAAAATGAAATGATAATGGTCATGTCTTGATTAAGCCATGACAATTATCTTACTAATTATCTAATTAAAATAATACACACATATATGTGAGAATGGTTCATTTTATTCTCATTTTA
The DNA here is from genome assembly GCA_030015575.1 of Agapanthus africanus. Classification (NCBI taxonomy): domain Eukaryota; kingdom Viridiplantae; phylum Streptophyta; class Magnoliopsida; order Asparagales; family Amaryllidaceae; genus Agapanthus; species Agapanthus africanus. The sequence continues at coordinate 298,694,261 of CM057346.1, read as the reverse complement.
TCATTTATTTTCTCTCTCTTGTTCTTCCTCTCCCTCATGCTCTCCCCTCTCATGTGTTGAGAAACACTTAATCTTGAGAAAAACCCTTTCTTGATAATCTCTACTCTCATCTAGGGTTCAAGGATTAGCACTTCTTGCACCCTAGTTACTTCTAGCTTGGAGTTGAAGCCAAAGGTCGAGGCTTTCGGGTGGATCTTTCTTCGACGTGAGTAGACGACAAAGGTGACCTCCTTCCACCACTCCAAGGAGCAAGGAGAGAAGGACATAAAGCCCAAGGTATAACCTTTCTAGCACTTTGCTAGTTTCTAGTTAGTTTTAGCTTGTTTTTGTTTAGCAAAGATCCTTCATAGTCTAGTCCATGTTGCCTGAGTTCATAAAAATTCGTTTTTTATTCCGTTTTCCGCCTCCCCGTAAGCACCGTGGTGGGCAACGTGGACTTACATTCCCAATGCCAGTCACCGAACTGATGATAGATAATACGTCCACTCATGAGGTTTTCTCCTTCATGGATGGCTCATCAGGGTATAATCAGATAAAGATGCACCCCGAAGACCAGAAGCACACCGCTTTTCGGACTCCTTTGGGAATATTCTGTTATAAAGTGACGCCCTTCGGATTAAAGAACGCCGGTGCCACTTACCAGAGAGCCATGACGAAGATCTTCGATGACCTCATACACGAAATCGTCGAATGTTATATCGACGATCTCGTGGTTAAAAGCAAATCATACGAGGAACATCTCGAGCATCTGAAGACCGTATTTCAGCGCCTTCGACAATACAACTTGAAGAAACCCTCTCAAGTGTGCATTCAGAGTTTCTTCTGGTAAATTCCTGGGATTCATCGTCCGATACCGAGGCATCGAAATAGATCCGTCTAAGATCAAGGCGATCATGGAAATGCCTCCGCCGAGAACTCTCAAACAGTTGTGGTCTCTCCAATGAAAGCTCGCATATATTTGGCGATTTATAGCCAACCTCTCTGGAAAGTGCCGCCCTTACAGTCACCTGATGAAGAAGGGAACTCCATTCGTCTGGGATCAAAAATGCCAGGGCGCGCTGGACGAAATTAAACAGTACCTGCAGAACCCGCCAGTGTTGGCTGCTCCGGTTAAGGGAAAACCTCTCATTCTTTATACAACCGCCCTCGAAGGTTCCTTAGGCGCATTATGGGCGCAAGAGAATGATCAGGGGAAAGAAAGAGCTCTTTATTACCTGAGTCGAGTTCTTCTGGTGGCAGAAAGCAACTACTCTCCCATTGAAAAACATTGCCTGGCGTTGATCTTCGCGATAACAAAGCTCAGGCACTATGCACTGGTGCATGAGGTCCGTCTCATTTCGAAGGTCGACCCTCTTAAATATTTGATGTCGAAGGCCATATTGACGGGACGACCCGCTAAATGGGCCCTGCTCTTGATGGAATTCTCGATAACATATCAACCTCTCAAGGCAGTCAAAGGCCAGGCCATCGCCGACTTCCTCGCTGAGCATCCGATACCCGCCGATTCTCCTTTGAATTGTGATCTTCCAGACGAACATGCATTTGATGCGATCGACGGTAGTGATACCCGATGGGAGCTTTATTTTGACGGAGCATCTTCCATGAAAAAGCGCAAACAAAATACCCCTATAATCAAGTCAGGGGTAGGCCTCATCTTCGTGGCTCCACAAGGAGGGATTATGCGCTTCGCCTTCTCCTTAACAGAGCCGAGAACGAATAACGAAGCCGAATATGAAGCCTTGATTGCAGGCCTTGAGATCGCCATTGACATGGGAATCGAAAACCTCCTCATATATGGAGATTCTCAACTGGTCGTTGGTCAAGTAAACGGCGACTACCAAACGTACAAACCGGAGTTGGTGAAGTACGGAGAAAAGGTGCAACAACTGTCGACCCAAATTCCCTCCTATACTTTGGAAAGCATACCGCGCGCGGAAAACAACAAAGCAGACGCGTTGGCCAAACTTGCTAAAGAACTGGCTGACGAGAACCTCGATGACGTTAGAATCGTGGTACAAAGCTGTCGGGTGCTTGCCCCAACAGAAATATCTCCGGAATCATCCGAAGAGAAAGGAGTGACTGAGCAGATGACTCTGCAAGTAAAAGACCGGAAAAAAGCCGAGGATTGGAGGGAAGTCTTCATAGACTACTTTAAGTCCCACCGAATGCCTGAAGATGCGTCCGCAAGACATCAGCTCATAAAACGAGCTCTGTCTTTCGCCTTCATCAATGATACTCTATACAAGAGGTCATTCAATTCCCTGTGGTTGAGATGTCTGGGACCTGACGAAGCGAAAAGAGTCGTCCAGGAAGTTCATGACGGAATCTGCGGTTCTCACCAACCAGGCCCAAAGATGAAGTTGAAGATCAAACGAATGGGCTACTACTGGCCCACGATAATCTAAGACTGCCTCGAATATGCGAAGCAATGCCACTCATGCCAAATTCATGGGGACTTCATCCACCAGCATCCAAATCCACTACATCCAACAGTGGCTAGCTGGCCGTTCAAAATGTGGGGGACTGACATAGTCGGCCCCATCGAACCAGCATCGTCCAGGGGACATCATTTCATCCTGGCGACGACTGACTACTTCTCCAAATAGGCAGAGGAAATACCGCTGAGGGAAGTGAAGACGGAGAATATCCTTCATTTCTTCAGGACGCACGTCATATATCGGTTCGGAACGCCAAGACGAATCATCTCCGATAACGAACCAGCTTACGGAAGCCACAAGATCAGTCGCTTCGCACAGCGACACAATATAGACTGGAGATATTCTTCAGTTTACAATCCGCGAGCTAATGGTCTAGCTGAAGCCTTCAACAAGACCCTGACGAAAATCATGAAAAAGACGGTGTCCCGAAATAAGAGAGACTGGCATGAGAGACTGCAAGAAGCTCTCTGGGCGTATCGAACCACGTTCAAGACGGCCACAAACACAACGCCGTACGCGTTGGTATTTGGGACGGAAGCAGTACTCCCCCTCGAGATAGAGTTACCCTCTCTGCAAGTGGCAGTCCACTACGAGCTGACGAACGAAGAAAACGCTCACCTTCGGCTTGAGGAGCTTGACGGCCTTGATGAAACCCGGCTCATAGCGCAACAGAATCTGGAAGCTTATAAAGCAAAGATGACGCGCTCATATGAAAGATTGACCCGACCGAGGACATTCCGCCAAGGCGAGCTCGTGCTAGTGGTCAAAAGGCCTATGATCCCCAATCGCGCCAAGCGGGGAAAGTTTGAGCCAAACTATGAAGGCCCGTACATCATAGATAAGGTCTACCAGGATGGGGCCTATCTACTCATGGACATGCACGGTGAAAGGCCTTTCAGGCCAATAAACGGTCGCTTCCTAAAGAGATACTACGCTTAATGAGCCACAGCCTAGGTCAATGGTAGATAACGACGACTATGTCCGCTCGCTATCTTCCTAAGCTCAAGCTTTATAAGCAATAGCCGGCCTTCTCCATGACGGACCGAAACGTCCTTAAACTAATAACGGACCGAAACGTCCTTAAAACTAATACCACAGCATCCGTAGGCTAAAATTAAAAAAATATAAAAAAATATAAATAAATAAAAATGGTATGTCCATAAGCAAAAAGGGCACGGATGAAAACCCGAGAGGGCTCTGTGATTAAAAACAGCAGGACTACCGGCGGGTGTTCGTGAAAACCCGAAAGGGCGCGATCTCGTGGAAAAATGTATATAAAAAGAAAAAGAATAAAAAAAAAGGTATGTCCACAAGCAAAATGGGCACGGATGAAAACCCGAAAGGGCTCCGTGAGTAAAAACAGCAGGACTACCGGCGAGTGTTTGTGAAAACCCGAAAGGGCGCAACCTCGTTAAAAGAACACTTACAAGATCCTCTCGACCTTGTAAGGAGAAACCACCCACGTGAGATCCTTACGACTCACAAGGGAGCAACACACTTAGGGATCCCCACGATTCCTAAGGAGAAAATACACTTGCGAGATCCTCACGACTCGTAAAGAGAACTCTCTTGTGGGACCCTCACGGCTCATAAGATTTGAAAGTCTTAAGTCACAGAGACCTAAACCTGTACTTAAGCAACCCCTACAACCTTCAATTTATGCCCTACAAGTGGCTCAATGCTGACCCTTGTATACAATCCACGGGCGCGAATAAACATGTCCCTAATCAAGTCCCATCCGAGACTGGGGATATGTTCGCATGACGAACAACCCTTATAAGTCCTCTCGACTTACAAGGAGAAAATCCTCTTTTAGGATCCTTACGACCTACAGAGGAACAAACACTTAGGAATCCCCACGATTCCTAAGGAGAAAATACACCTATAAGATCCTCACGACTTGTAGGGAGAAATACCTTTGTGAGACCCTTACGGCTCATGAAGTTAAAAGCCTTAGTCGACAGGACCCTAACCCTGGTCGCTAAGCCACCTTTGTTCAACATCGACAGAGGCAGATGATGATTCACTCCTGGCAATATCCCAGTTGTAGCGGCGCTGATGCCGAAATCGGTGTCCAATCTTAGGTTTACGGCGAAAAGCCAGTAGGCCGCATATGCATACGAAATAGCCGAAATGATGGGGCAACTTGCAGTAAAAAGCAGCGAGTAAAAGCGTATGCACACAAAATAGCCAAAATGATTGGGCAACTCGCAATAAAAAGCAGCGAGTAAAAATGAAATAAACAGCCGAAATGATTGTGCACCGCGAAAAATAGCCGAAATGATCGGGCAATCGCGACTTTCGCGATATAAAAGCTGAAATGATAGAGCATCGTGGAAATAAAACAAAAAAAATGATGATAAAACTTTGGCCGTAAAGTTAAGATCACATCGATCCCTGTATACAATCCAAGGGCGTAAACAAACAAGAGGGAACCATACTTTCCCAACAGGCTCTGCCGGAAAACGAAGCCAGATCTCGACGATTCATCTCAACTCCGAAGAAACCAATGTCTTCGACAAAATACCTCAACTCACGGATACAAACACTCCTTGACGAGAGCCTCCTGATTCGCGTTGACTCGCAGAGCAACCAGTGCCTCCGTAGGAAATTCTCGACTCGTTTCAACCCTAAGGAAACAAATAATCCTTGGTGCTAGGGAAACAAATAATCCTTAGCAAATACCTCAACTCACGGATACAAACACTCCTTGATGAGAGCCTCCTGATTCGCGTCGACTCGCTGAGCAACCAGTGCCTCCGTGGGAAATTCTCGACTCGTTTCAACCCTAAGGAAACAAATAATCCTTGGCGCTAGGGAAACAAATAATCCCTAGCAAACACCTCAACTCACGGATACAAACACTCCTTGATGAGAGCCTCCTGATCCGCGTCGACTCGCAGAGCAACCAGTGCCTCCGTGGGAAATTCTCGACTCGTTTCAAACCCCAAGGAAACAAATAATCCTTAGCGCTAAGGAAACAAATAATCCTTAGCAAACACCTCGACTCCGGGAAACAAACAATCTCTGACGAGAGCCTCCTGATCCGCGTCGACTCGCAGAGCAACCAGTGCTTCCGTGGGAAATTCTCGACTCGTTTCAACCCCAAGGAAACAAATAATCCTTGGCGCTAGGGAAACAAATAATCCTTGGCAAAATCCTTCGACTCAGGAAAACAAACAATCTCTGACGAGAGCCTCCTGATTCGCGTCGGCTCGCAGAGAAACCAGCATCTCCGCGGGAAAATTCCCGATTCGTCTCAAATTGCAAGATGAAGCCTCAGGCAGCAGGAATTAAAAAGCTCGCTTCCTGAACAATGGGATCCTGCAAGTCGATCTAAAACGGTCTCTTGCATACTATTCACGGGTCTCACTCTCCAAAGTCGAGTTTCGACAAGGAGGGAAACAACCGCATACGGGTCCTCTCGACTTGTAAGAGGGAAAAATTCTCTTATAGGATCCTTACGACTTATAAGAGAAAACTACACTTAGGAGTCCTCACGATTCCTGAGGAGAAAAACCCACCTACGAGATCCCCTCGATCCGTAGGGAGAAAGAATCTCTACGAGACCCTTACGGCTCATAGAGTTGAAAAGTCTTAGGCAGCAGATCTGAACCTACGGCCTAAGCCATCGCTATTTCTTGAGATAGTCAGGATACTCGCTCTAATCATCCGTCAACCATGTTTACTAAGGTGGCATGCTGATAATAAAAGAAAGAAAAAGCAAAGAAATAGCACGAGACATTACAAAAAATGTGTATCTTTTATTCATAAACTTGATTGAGTATAGGATACATTGTGCTAAAGAATAAAAAAAATATATATACATTTTTTTATTTACAAGTACAAATAATATATAGAGGGATAACTACTGAGGAGGAAGTGTCTTTAACAAATCTGCAAGCCGCTCTCGCACTTCCTTCAGCGCCTCCTCCTGAGTGGCTGCCGCGGCCACTTCTGCTTCCACCTGGGCTCGCTGCTGCAAGAAGGATGAAAGTTGCTCCTCCGCCGCCTTCTGGGATGCTTCCTGGCTGGGTGCATCTCGCTCGACAACGTCAAGCTGTTGCCTCAATGATAACCCTTCGGAAAGACATTGCAGAAGGCCCTCAAAGACAACCATCAGCCGTGCAGCATTAGCCTCCACCCAAGCATGCAGTTGGGCAGACTTGTTCGATGTCTCACCATGCTCCTTACGCCTTGAAATGACTTCTTGTTCGAGATGGCGGAAGTAAGAAGCGCTCTGCTCAATCCACGCTGCTCTTTGATTGCTGGCGGCCAAGGTCTCGGGAGCGGGACACAGCGACTCCAACTGATGCAGGCGGGCCTCGATCTCCCTACAATGGTTAACCCAAGATGCGATGATACCCTCGTCATGAAAGTTCACGAGTATCACCAGCATCGGGTTAACCGCTGTAGCGAAATCCGCAGCAGAAGTAGGGGTCTCGACGTCGAGCTCCTCAATGTAGTCGCTCAACATACGCAAGCTGTTCGTGGCGCCTTTCGAAGATGGACGTCTCAGGTAAGGACCTGCCGGCATTGTGATGCAAGACTCGAAGGGCGCCGAGACCGGAACGACAGCTGAAAAGAAACAGGATGTGATCAGATAACAGTACAGAAAATAAAAAAGGGGGAGTTATCGATGTGATATTCGCCATACCAGATGAGACAGGTGGCAAGGTCGGAAGAGCCGGTGGCGCAGCCGATCTTTTATCCCCTCCTTCAATCTGTAGCACTGCAGTCAAGATGAGAAAAAGGGGTTTGGAAGTAATTCCATCAATCAAAAAGGAAGATATCAATGGAAATCATGCTCACCAGCGCCACCAGAGGAAGAGGCGAGTTCGGATGGGAATGAGAAGTGTGGGAGCAACATCTGATAAAGATGGTCAAAAAGCACTCCTGAAAGACATAACAGTATGACTTTAGTACACAAATTATACGTCTGAAAAGTGAGATTAATAAGTTGCAAACCCATACCTTCCAACATCTTCGACGGTATGAGAGAGGGATGAGAGGTGATCACCGCCAAGGCAGTAGTACAAGGCGCTCCCTCAAGCAATAGGGCATCGGTGCTGGCTGCACCTGTGTTACGAAAAAAGGTGAACTTGTCAGAAAGGATTGTGAAGTAAAGAAAGACAGCAACCTGGGATTTACCTGATGAGCTGCCGACTGAAACGGAGGCGACTCCCTCCTCTATTGACATGAGGCCACCACCCGTGGCCTCATCACCCGACTCGATGGGGACCGTCGTCGTGCTCGCGCGGCCAGGAGACGGCGGAAGATCGTAGGCGGGGAGGGCAATGATAGGAGCATTGCCGGACTCCTGAGAGAAAGCGGCTGACTCTTCCCCAAGAGTCGTGCACATCTCACCCGCTACTTCTTCAGGCTCCGCGATCTCCATCGGCTTATCCGCGGCCACCACAAGGTCGCCGGCCTCAAGCGCCTCGTCCGCCACCACCCTGGGCTCGGTTGTAATGATCATTTCATCTTCCGCCACTTCGGGCTCGGCATCAATGACCTTCTCGGCTACAGACCCCCCAACCTCCATCTCAGGCTCCGAATCTTCAGCGACATTGCCCACCGTCGGCTCAGGTTCGGTAGGAGCCGCCTCCTCTGTTTCCTTGGGTTCAATGGTCTTCGCTTCCCCCTCGGTTGGACTTGGCCCTATAAGATAAAATATATAAGAACCGATGGCATTATAAATCTTACAACAAAATCTTGGGAGAAATATTACCTGAAGTGGATTTATCATTTGCGCTCCGAGCTGCGCGCGCTACTTGTCTGCGAGCAGTGGATAGGAGGATGACAGGGGCCTCTTCGGAAGGAGTATCAGCATGAGGGACGGTGCTGGGGCCCGCTCCCATAGCCAAGGCAGCCATGCGTGCCTTTGCTTCGCGCCTCGATTGCTTCCGTTCCTCCCGGGCTGTCGCGATGGACCTCTGTGATGCTTCCTTCAAGGCGTCGTCATCCTCGTTCAGAGATGCCTCCAGAGCCTTTAAGGCAACTCTCATCGGCTCTTTAAGACAAACCTCCTGCGGTGGCCCAGAGGAAGCGGGAACATCGACAACTGGCGGAACATCTGCATCACTTGGCGGGAGCGGCATTGAGGTTCCTGTGGTAAAAAGGGAAAGTTAGATCGACCATAACACAAGGGAAATGAAAACTTGATGAATTGAAACTTACTGAGGCCTAAAGACGCTCTAAGGCATTCCTCCTCTTGGAAGGTCTTGAGCGAAGCGGCAATGGCTTCCTCATCAGTGATGCCTGTTGGAAGAAAAGAAAGAAAAACGTTAGTCAAAGGCAATGAGAAGAATATGATGCAATAAAGAAAATGCGACTAGTAGTTACCTGATTGCGCAAGCTCAACTAGCCACGCGTCACGCTTTGCCAACCACGCCAAAGTTTCGAGAGCGGCTTCCAAGTCTGTGTCATCCGACGGCGGCATGACTAATCCCTCGTTAGTCCCATATTCGATCAGGCCCTCGGCGTAGGGAGCATGGGGTTCCTGACCGAACACGACATCTGTAGCGAAGAGCGATTTCTTTTTCTTCTGCCCTCCGACCCTAGGCTCACATGGGATCGACTTCCGCTTAGCAGCCACCTTGAGACGGCGGGTCCCGATGTCCGCACCCACGCCAGACTCCGGCGAGGATACAACCACTGTCTCCACTGGAGCACAGGGTACGGGAGGTGCATCTGTGATATCAGGGAGCGGCAATCCGCGTGGAGGACTTTGCACACGCGGTGGCCCGATTCTAATCTCTTTTAGAGGAGCAACTACTGGAGTCCTAGGAACTAAAGAAGCGTTGCGGTCGGTACCTGGAGGCACACCCTTACGATCGACCAGCAATCGCCTTTCCTCCTTTATAATGGCTCATGTTGCATGATTGTACCAGTCTCTGTACACATTGAGGAGTCGCGGAGCGCAAGCCGGCGCACTGATAAAAAAATGAGAGCCTGTATTCAGGCGCATGAAATGATGCAGCGCGTTCTCCATCCCTTCTTTAGTGGCAGCGGGTTCCAACAAGAAGGCTTCCAAGGGGACCCCTTGATCGTAGCCCAGTTGTTGGGCAAAACGATGCGGGTTGTACCTCATAAAAATTGCCACACCGTTCTGCCTAAAAACTAGGAAGCCCGGTCTAATGGAATATAAGTGAAGGGTCTCCCGGGCTGTCAAAACTGAGGCTCCATCCTTAAAGACATCTTGTAATGGCCGCATCGCAGTGGTAGACGCCTTTCCAATGGTCAATACCTTATCGACAAAGGACATCCTGGCTCCAACAGTATGAGGGCGAAGGAGTAAACCCCTGGCGTTCCGCGGTGATGGGGTTACAATTGATGCGCCGATTAGCTGTATAATGCGAGGAAAACTGCACTTGTCAAAGAACGAGGGCCTTTTATGCATGCCGAAGACACCCGCCGTGTGTAGCTCGAGCCACAATGCAAAGTAATGCATCGGGAAGACCACGTGCAGTACCCCGGGCTCATTAGCATCCGCTGCTCGACTGAGGCCATGATATAAGTGTGCCAAGCCGGTGATCCCCACAGCCACCTTTACCCCGATGGACATCCGGTGGGCTGGATAAAAGACGGAGGGCCGCATACGATGAGAGTGCATTGGGATCGCAAACCAACTCAGCCACAATCCGAGAAATCCTAAGAAAAAGGCCTCCTCGTCCATCCCGGGGGCCGCAATTTCTGCAAAAGATATAGTCGGGAAGTCCGGAAGAAAAAAACCCTTTTGGTCTACCTCCTTCGCCGGCAGGTTATCCAAACCTAGACCGAAAGGGTCATCCAGGGTAGCAAACTTGGTAGCTTCTGATGAGAGAACGCTTGGGCGAAGGAACCGAGCGATGAAATCCTCAAAATTAACTCCCTGACTCCCATGTTCGATAAAAAGAGACTCATAGATGTTCAACACTTTAATCAAGCTTGGGAATTGGTGTTGAACAGCATTCTCCGGTGTGAGCCCCCTTACCACTAGCCTAGCGCCAAAGACGTACTCATCTGTCGGGAGCAACTCCTCATAATGTTCCCCCATGATTGGTAAACCGGATACCTCCGTGAATTCCTCCAAAGAGATTAACACTTCCCGATCCATGGCAAGGAAAGTGTGGGTAGGAATATTCCACTGCTCCAAGAAGGCCTTGAACCACCAGGTGGGAAGCATGGGATACTGGAAGAGGGAGACGTAGATTGCGGTATACAATCCTAATCTTATCAACTGCGACTTCTTCATCGACAGGATATACCGGGCCCACGGCAGATAACCGATTGGGTGACGGGGGATCAGACCGATATTATATGATTGCCCCCAAGGTCGCGCCTCACCTTGACAGATACGGCATCCTAGGATATCCAAAACCATAGGACGCTGGACCGGAATCGCATCTATGGCGGGATGTAGAAAGCCCTTCGATGTCCAATCAACCATCTCCACGGCGTACTGCACCGGGGGTGGGCCGGCGTAATGAATCGCCGTGATGGGTTCTGACGGCACCGCGCATGTGAAGCTCCGTTGGCCCATGATGATCTGATTATACCACGACCCCCAAAGGTGGAGACTCTTGTATTCCGGGTCGTATTCCTTGATCATGGCCAAGACTTCACGGTCCAAGGGCGATTCAGGAAATCCCTCATCTGAACGAGCAAACGGGAATGAGGTGTCGAGAGACATGATCGCTGCAAGTGAACAGAAATTAGCCGTTAGTGTTGCAATTCCAACGCTTAGCGTTTAAGAAAAAAATGCATTAATTAATCAATAAAATTAAAAATTAATTTAATTAAAATTAATTTAATTAAAATTAATTAATTACACCACATAGCAGTGCAGTGGGCAGGAGACCGAAGGGGGACCCACAAAATCTGGATGACAATACGTCAGTTAATAAGACAACCTCATCATTGGATGAGATTGTCAGTTGGTCCCCAGGAAAACATTCCCATTAATAAAAAAAAGGGGGAAGAATCCCTAGAGACAAGGAGAAAATCTCCTCTTTCAGAGCAAAGCTCTGTCACAGAGTGACACTTGTCAAACTCTGGTCTCAGGGAAATAAGATTCCTTAAAAGAGCATAGCTCTATGGTAATAATGGAAAGGTCTATCAGAAAATGTTTACACCTAAAAGAATTAAAAATTTTGGAATCTTGAAAAAATCCATGAAAAACTTATGAAAATTTCTTCATTTTTTAGATCTAAAAGATCTACAGATGATTCAAAGAGCAAAGCTCTGTCCATGGGTTAGAACCCATGAACAAGATCTCTGCAGATCTATAAGTTTTTGAGAGCAAAGCTCTGTTTATGAAACCCCAATGGGGATCTCTTTAGATCAAAAGATCTGTAAGAGCAAAGCTCTTTGGTTAAGGTTAATTTAAGTTAATTTGATTTAAATTAATTTTACCTAAAGTTTCTAAGTTTGGAAATGAGCAAAGCTCTGAAATTCTCAAGCAAGAGCAAAGCTCTGATAATTAAAATCTTGAAATGGTGAGATTTTTCTAAGGGCCAGAGGTCCTATTTATAAGGCGCTTGCGCCCCTTCAGCTCACCCCTTGATCCAACGATCAGGAGTTTGCCACCGCTGCACTCACGTGTGCGCCACGTGAGCGCAACGGTGGGGGGGCATTTGTTTCCTCCAATCAGAGCAAAGCTCTGTTGAGATTCAAAATTCAAAATTTTGAAGCAACGCTTCAAATCTCGGGCGCAACGCGCCACATGTCAGGCGCTGATACGTCAGCACAGCGCCCAAGAAGGCGCGCCCAATCAGAGAAAAGCTCTATTTAAACTAAAATTAAAGGAAGCAACGCTTCAGTTGCGCAAGCACTGTGCTGCGTGACACGTGTCAGCACAGATGCGCTAGCGCAGTTGCGCTGCGCTGTGCGCTGCGCGACACGTGTCAGCGCAGATGCGCTAGCGCAGTTGCGCTGTGCGCTGCACGACACGTGTCACGCGCTGGGGCATTTGCGCCAAACAGAATTAAAATTCTAAAGAAATCTTTTCTGTTCTTGTTAAAACAAGAAGATTTTCTTCTGTAAAACAGAAACCCTTGGATCAAAGATCCAACGGTGGGGAAAATTCCCTAAATCACTCAGAGAAAGATCTCTTTAACGAATTTAACTAATTTATAGGCACTATAAAAAGGACCCTAGACCTCAATTCAAAGGCATCAACATTTTCTTGAAAAAAAAATCAAGAAGCTTCAAACAGAGAGAATTCTGAGAAAAATTCCAAGAAAAAGGTAAAAAAACCTTCACAAAAAATAGAAAAATTTTCTTCTAATAGATCATTGATCTAAAAACCAGATCAATGATCTTCATATAAAAAATAATAGTGCTTTGCACTTCTCATGAACCACTGGTTCTTTAAACAAGAAAAAATAAAAATAAAAAAAATAGTGCTTTGCACTTTTGTGAACCATTGGTTCTTGAATCTAAAAAGATTCCTAAATCATAGTGCTTTGCACTTGCAAACTGCGCTGTTGCGCTCTTGGGAGAGCGCCACGTGTCAGCATCTGAACCACTTGCGCTATGCGCTTTGAGATAGAGCTTTGCTCTCTGTAATTGGCGCAACTCACCAGAGTGCGCCACGTGTCAGCAGCGCAAGCGCAGCGCGCTAGCGCAGCGCATTGCGCTTGCGCGACACGTGTCAACACTACAAGCGCTTGCGCTCTCTGATTGGCGCAAAGCACCTGAAAATGCAATGCATTTCCTGAAGGGCCAGGCCCAAATCAAAAAGACCAAGCAGGCCTAATTAAATTGATGCTCTGCATCATTTATAAATGGGCAGAGCCCAAACAAATTAATAAAAATGCTATGCATTATTTAAAGGGGCAGAGCCCAATTGAGAGGTCCAATGGACCAAAACAAATGCTCTGCATTATAATAAAAAGGGCAGAGCCCATTCAAAATGGGCATAAATGGCCTGAAGTAATGCTACGCATTATTCTAAAAAGGGGAAAGCCCAGACAAAGGCCAAATGCAAACAAAATGTGGACATTTTTAACTGGACTTAGCCCAATTTTGGCCGTAAGTCCTTAAACTAAATTGACTGAACAAGACTGCTATCTTAAATCAATTTATGACCGGTTCGAGGGTACATCTCCGAACTCCTCTGACACCCATCGTTGTAATCCTTCAACGACGTCAAAGAGGCGACAGGTTCCAACGACCACACATGAATATGGACTGCGGGGTCCTTAAACTCGTGGACCGAAACGTCCTTAAACTAATATTGGACCGAAACGTCCTTAAACTAATGTCGGACCACCACATCCCTAAACTGGAATACGGACCACTACGTCCCTAAACTGGAACACGGACTACCACGTCCCTAAACCGGAACAACAGAGCCTCCAAACGCTCTTTTGCCGGATCTAAACAGTCCTGTTTAAGTTGATCTTAGCCCCAAACATGGCTAACGTATCCTTAAACATTCAAATGGACTATAAAACTCTAAATCAACTTTGGTTCAAGGATACATCTCTGAACTCCTCTGACACTTATCGTTGTAATCCTTCAACGACGTCAGAGAGCTGATGAGTCCCGACGACCATATATTAAATGGATCTAGACGATCCCGTTAAGTTGATCTTAGTCTCAAATCAGACTAACGTATCCTTAACGAACGTTTAAGTTGATCTTAGTCTCAAATGCGGCTAACGTATCCTTAAACTAAAAACACCAAACCCAAATCTAAGTAAATACGGATTTGGACTAATCCACGTCCTACGGGCGACGACATTACTCAGTCTCCATATATAATCCACGGGCAACCACAAACAAAACAAACACCCACGACACGAAGTGAAATTCTAGAGAAGGAGAAAGTTGTTACCGTGATGCGGTAGCGTAATTAACTGCAGGGGCTTGCGCCTGCAGGGAAGAGCGTCCCCACAATCAAAAACCCCTCAAGCGAGGGTGAATCTGACGAAGTCTGCTACATCGGCCGCATCCGTCTAAACCTCCAATACACGGTGCCATAAATCAACTTGGCATCTTCGGAGAGGTAGACGGATAAAACCATATAGCATCTGCCCCGAATCTCAGGCCCAGACGTCCCCGCGTCGTCGCGCCGCCATTCGGAGGGGAACAACTAGCAGTTAGGGGAGGTTTACGAACACATAAAACATTTCACAAATATAATCAAAAAGGCAAACACCGTATAATTTCAATCGATTAAACACATTTAATTTTGCTCCAATACTTCTCTGTAAATCTGAAACCTGAGTAAAAATTAAAAAATACCAGAAAATACCAAATATCACAGTAGATGCACAGAAGAAAACTGGGCTGAATCGGCCCCAACTCGGCCGCTGATCCGCGGCGGATCGGTGGGATCGCCCGCTGTTCCGCGGCGCTTTGGCCCATTCAGGAGCCCATTTTTCTTGTGTGTTCTTATATTTTCATGTGGGTCATTCCGGAGGTCCCTGAAAAAATTTTGGACCCCATTTTAAAATCGACAGAAACTATAGGATATCGGGGATTTTTCCGGTTTGTTTTCCGTTCGAAATTCATACGACTTTGCAAGTGAGTTAATTATTGTTTAGTGAGGCTCTGATACCACTGTAAGTCGATGTGCAACACCCCACGAGTTGCGGGGAGGCGGAAATATGAAAAACGATCTTGTTTATTAAGCGAACATCGACTAACCGAAGATCTTTGCTAAACGATAATTAACAAAAAGCATAGAGTTCTAAGCTACTATGTTAAAAGATTATACCAAACGATTCTAGTCCTTCATCTTTACGATCTCTATGGCCTCCTTGGATCTCCACGTCCTCCTCGGCTTCCTTTCCGTGATAGACGATCCACCCGAGAACCTTAATCCAAGCTATAACCTCTAAACTTGAGGTTACTTAGTTTCTCTAGTTGCTAATAAAGGAACTAAGATGATGTAGAGATTGGTTATGGAGTGTTTAGTCTTTCCTAATCCTTGTTCTCAACTCATGAGTGGTAGGATTAGGGTTTGGTGAAGGAGAGAAAGCTTGAGGAGAGAGAATGTGGAGATGATAATGAGAATAAAAAGCTTCTCACTTGAATATATGATACATAATGAATTATCAAATAATATCAATTAAATGATTATTCACCATGCTTCATTTATTCAAGGAGAGTGATTCATCATGTGAGTCATTAGATCATTAATGATGCATTAATGATGCATTTAATGATATGATGAATCATATGAATGAGTCACTAAAACAATTAATGAAAATGCCACCTCAACCCCTCATGTCACATCCTTCTAGAAGCTTCTCGGAAATTACGAGAACGCCCCTCGCATCCGTGAAAACACGGAAAAACTTTAGACTGTATAAATCCAACAACCTGATACTAGAATCTGGCTTAAACCAAAGCCGTCTAGTAAAAACTGTCCGAATGTCGTACGTGCGTTTAAACACGTATGCGTCCGAACCTTTGTCGTAAAACCATACGACCTCTATATCTTTTCGCCTGGGTTTGGGAAATCTCTGTGTAGGACTCTAAAGACTCGACTACTACGCTGGCAATGGGTTTAACTACAGATCGCAAGCGGCACTAGCTGTATTTAACGGTCCCCAGGTAGTTGTCGATAAGAAAGCCGATGAGGTAACCCATCCGAAATCCTACTGAGCCTGTCCGTGACAATATCCGCGTAGTCCGGTCTGTTCGTCTAAGAGTATCGCATGTATGGTCTAAGGAGGTGGTGAACGTCAGACCCCTAATAACCGTACAAGTCGTGTCGGTATGGCTCAAGACCATCCGAGAATCTACTGATCAATCTATCATTAATTCTCAATCAGCCCTGGCCAGGGACTTATGGTAATGACCAACCGATCACCGTGCGATATCAACTCCCTATACCGGGAGAGACGAATCCCTAACAGTCACTCACTGCCTCCACATGGCTCGGGACTGTGCCCAACTAAAACCTGTTTGCACGACTCCTTTGAGCTGTGGTAGGGTAATAATCAAAGCACAGTGAGAACTCACACGAGACAAATGATGACTTTAATTCAACGGACTATCTGCACACATGTCACCTGAGAACTGCTATCTGACGTTAGGTATAATACCATCCAGTCAGTTCTCCGCGAGTCCTGTCCAGTGTACTCACATCCAGTGAACATCTGTATACAATCTTAGGTGCACTCCACTAATGGCTGCGGGACCAATCCATTGCCCCTCCTCAGGGTCTAGATATGTATACACTAGTCTACTCCGGAGTATCAATGCCCAGTCTCGATACTCCTACGACCAGGGACATCTAAGGGTGTGCCTATTGACTATCCAGCTCCTACTAGTATGACTGCCATCACAACGCCGGTAGTCAGACAAACACCCTATGGGCTTTATCAACATATATATATAAACACCAAGTAAAATATATCATACGTTAAGATAAAGACAAACCAAATAGCGTACTATCATATCAACCAAGACTGTCATATACATACATATCCCAAGCATCCTATACAATGTAGGCCTCTAGGGCATATATATCCAACAGGAGAATCACTGGAAAGCTTCCAGGGTGATAAGGACGACTGAATGTCAGTCGCAGGCATTGTCTTTACCCTCAGTGGAGGGATGATATGTTGGAAGAGTTCCAAGCTAGATACCATGACATACTAGACGATTAAAGGCAAGATACATCATTACCAAGGATGCTACCAAAGAGGCAGTTTGGATATATATAAGTTCATGAGATGAACTTCGTTCCTGCCATTGTGTGACAATAGGAGTTGTGGCTAATGCCTAAGAACCCCCGTCCCATCAGAGATCCAGACATATTCTTAGGCAGTATCGCCTGATCATGGAGATGGTTGATCTCCGGGGAGATCGAGGTTAGGAGAATAGACACAGAGGACAACAACACGGATCCACTCACAAAGGAATATTTCCCAGTAGAGACTTTTATGGGATGGTTGAGTATGAGATACTTCAACCACAGCCGGTTGTTGGGTATGCGATACCACAACAGATGGCCCTAGTGCAAGTGGGAGATTGTTAGTTATATGTATGCCCTAGAGGCCATTACTGTACATGCATTGTATATTGTAGTGGATGCTTGGACATATATAGGGAGGACTTTCTTGCTCGACATGATAGTATGCTATCTAGTTACTCTTTATCTTAACATGTATTTAGATTGTCTCTATGTCACATGTTGATAAAGCCCTTAGGATGAGTACTTGACTACCAGGACTATAATGCAGATCATACTAGTGGGGACAGTGTAGTCGCCAAGTACATCCTTCAAATGTTCCTAGTCGTGGGAGTACTGAGACAGGGCATCGATACTCCAGAGTAGACTAGCGAATGCGCTTCTTGACCCATATGATGGGTGATAGATGATCCCATATCCATTAGTGTTTGACATCAGAGAAGGTATACGGGTGCTCAGTGGAGACTGGGTATGTAACATTTCAAAAAATAAAATATTATTTTTGGGAATTTTCATAATTTAATATCAATATTTAATGAATATTTTATTAGTCGGTATAATTAAATACCGATAAAAGGTGAAAATTCCGGAGAAAATTTTGGAAATTCTAAAATAGGTTAATTTGCGGAAATATGTCATTTTAAGTTTATGTTAAGTATATGTTATTTTTGTGTTAATTGCGATTGAAGATCGCTAATTGGATTTTTGGCTTTATGCAATGTGCACATAACATTTCTACACTTGTTTCATGTTTTGGTTATGGTAGCCAAGGGTTGGACCATGTAGATGACCATGGTGGTTAACTTTATTGGTTAGGTGAGTGGGGTTACCTAAGGGTGTGGATTTGTGTACATTTGGATTAGGTTATTTTGACTTGTGTAGGGAGAGAGAGAGTAAGCCATAGTGGTTGTGTGTTAACTTGTGAGAGAAAGAGAGATGGCTAGGGTGTGCCATGATCCATCTCCTTCTCCATTATCCTTTGTGCCCTTTCATACCATCTCTCACAACTCACACCACACCATCACATAACACCACATCAACACCCCAACATCATAACTAGCAGCAGCTACTGAAACACTGCTTTAACCCCCTACAGCAGCTGCTACACCACACAATACAGCAGCCCCAACACATAACTTCAGCCCCATTTGCATCAGCAGCTACATCAGCAACAATATTCAGCAGCCCTACACCAGCCCCTAGCACCATAGCCCATACCTACACCCTCCCATCAACACTTTTCAGCCCCTATATCAACCCATCAGCACACTTCAGCCCCCCCTCCATCAACACCTTTCAGTCACCTGACATACATCAGCTGCAACAGCAGCAAGAACAGCTCCAATACAACAACATCAGCCCAAGTTTTATCACTTCAGCTGCAACACCATCAACCCATATCAACACTCAGCCACCCCTATTTGTGCTGCTGCTCAAACGTCAGCAACAAAACACCAGCTCAACACATTTCAGCCCCCCCTGCATCAGCAGCAACTCCACTCAAACTACAACCCACACTCTCATATACTACAATACCACAACACCACCACACCATCACAACCATTCCCATAGCATCAAAATCACTACAACACAACACCAGTGCAACTGCAACAACAAAAAGGGAAGATTGCAAGCAGCAACAGCAGCCTGAGCAGCTTCAGCAACAGCTGCAACAGCAACTGCAGGAGCTCTAGAAGCAGCTCAGTAGCAGCAGCAGACCCTTCTCCTCCTTCTCCTTCTTTCCTTCTCCTTCATCTAAGATTCCTTGAGGTATAATCCCACAACCTAACTCCTATCTTGTTAAGTTATGGTTATTCAGCTGAAAATTTAGTGTTTGCTATATAGTTTAGTGCTAGTTTAGTGATTTTGAGTGAGAATTGGCCAAGAGTTGGTTTTGAATGTTAGTATAGTCTTATTAGGAGTGTATGAGACCAGATTAACAAAGATAACCCCAGATTTCTAGTTAGTTACCAAGAGTTATTCGACTTGGTGTATTTAGCGATTTTGTCGACTTATTGACCTTTCTGGAAACTGCTACAACCCGAGGAACCCTAAAATGAAATTGACTTGGCAGTGAGGTATGCAGGTAGGTAGAAACCAACACCCAAAACCCTAGCCCAAAACACCAAACCCCAACCGCAGATAAATTCCCCCTGGCCGCAATTTGCGGCCAGAGCAGGGGAGAACCCCCTCGTTTTGCATGCACAGCCCTATTTCATGTAGATTTGACCCCCTGTATGTCTAGTTTTAACTGATTCCAGTTTGGATAGAATCTGAGTTGATTTTCATGAGTTGGCGTATGATTTACGACCTGTTTTCAGCATGGATTTTTGTTACATGGTGATTCGTGACTGTCGGGTGGCGTTTGAACGCCAACGGCAGTGGGTTGTTGGCTGTGTTTGCACGCAAGGCTGTTGGTTTTTACCTATGGGCATAGCGTGCACCATTTTGGTTTCCGACATGGTTTTCATGTGTTTTAGTGTGTGATATCCTTGTAGGTACCCCACGTGGCGTCGGAGCGTTGGAGATGCAAATGGAGACATCGGCACCGGCACGCATATAACAAAGTGAGTAGATTTATATCTACGGGGGGAAGTCGAGTGGATGGCGTATAGCACCCCCGCAGTTCAAGGTGATGTATAAGGATGCATATACACACCTACAATTATTATTATTGTTTGGGAATTATTTGATGTTTAGGATGGATATTGGTATGTTGGATTTGTGAAAGGTTACGAAACCCTAGGATAGTGGGTGCACTACACATACATACACACATATACATATTGCATACATCATTACTTCATGTGTGCATAGATGGGATTCTTATAGATATGTGTTCACATAGGTATGGGACTACGTGTTCACATACAGACTTGAGGATGGCACATGGGATTGATATGAGTCGATGAGTTGATCCGAGATTATGATATAGGTGATATGATAAAATTCATGAGTGAGATACGCCTTGATGCTTTAGAGGATTTTGGGAATAATGACGCCATAGGAATGGTGATATAAATATATAATGATCGACATGTGGTTATGATACACGATATGATATGACATGATATTTATGATAGGCCGCCTTGGGCGTTGTTTACTCCTTGAGATGATATGTGCTGATGATATCGTTTTTGCTAGAGGCTGTAAATCAGAAGCTGGATTATGATTATATTGACGATATATGATGATGATATTGATGTATACAAGACTGTCGATCAGTGATCAGATCTTGATTATAGTGATGATGTTAGCATTGTACTAGACATAGGTCAGTACCCAGATAATGATATTTTATAAGAGAATACTTGATGAATAATATGACAAATGTGATATTGACCCGTACCCAGATTGGGGATGCCGTACGAAGGATTTACGTACGAGCTATAAATTGATGTTTGATCCGCACTCTTGATTTGGGAATAATTGATTATAGAGATATATTATCGGGTATGATTTGATCCACTCTTGATTTGGGAATAATTGATTATAGAGATATATTATCGGGTATGATAGTATCGAGGCGGGATCACCGACTATATATATATGTATTTATATGTATCGACTCAGAGGTTAGGTGGTTTCCCTTACCTACTGTTAGCTTTAGCTCAGCCTTGTAGTGGTGTAGCTATTTGTCTTTTATGACCTTAGATGCAGTTTAGTGATCATGGTGTTCAGTATTTCAGCTCCCGCATATTATTATTGTTGCTCTGCATCGCATACTGTTATGATTCATATTGCATTATTGATATCCTGCTGTTAGGACACCAGCACCATTACCGATGATGCGTATGTACCACGTACACTTATTTGCCGGCTCACACACATCTTCAACGGTAATTGCCATGTCACGAACACTTAGAAAATATTATTGCTTGATTTAGCTTGCTAGCTAGTAGTGACATGATATTAGTATGCTTGCTTTATATGTTAGCTTGACATTGTAGCTATCACTTGTCACTTCATGCATACTGTTATTCATTATATGCTGCATTCATGGATTCTCATGCTTATATTCATGATTTCACATGCTATTAATGATTTGGATTCGGGTTTCCATGAGATTTTCTGGATTTGGAGGAAAACCACAAAACATATATATAACTGCTTTCTCTTTTTTAATAAAAATGTGGTTTTCCCATGATGTATGAGTCGTCCACCATGAGTTTTGCTGATGAATTTCGAGACCCGATTCGAGAAGACGGATGAACCGTTTCGGGTACATGGTGGGCCCGGTGCGGTACCCCGGGGTAAGAAGATCGCGGGAGATGGCGTTGAGCCTGGCAGGGGAGCACGACCAACCGGTGATATTACCCGACACGTCGGATATCCGGAGGATACCGTCGTAGTCATGAGATGGATGGTAGGGGCCGATCTGGACTGATGGCGCCCTGGATATTATGATTGAGACATTGAGATTTGAGATATTGAGGTACAGAGATTGTGATACAGAGATATCGAGATATTGAGATTTATGTTTTGTGCCGATGCTAGGCACTGTTTTATGCTGATTCCATTATGATACCTCATTTTAAAATACAGAAATCTCACCAATTTATGAAAGCAGTTTTCTTCAGTACTTGCATTCTGTTTCATGCATTCATACATCATGCATATGATATATTGCCACCTGATGCACTGACACAGGCACATGGGTTTACACTTGGGTTAGATATTTACCCTAGACATGGTTAGAGATTGCTGGTTATATATTTGAGGATTATATATATTGATCGTATGACCTAGGATTGCGTCATACATGCGATTTTCTGTTCGTAGATCTTTTTCTACTCACGAGTTGGCAACTCACCCCCGTTGTGCCCCAGTTTCTTGCAGGTGATACCGTACGGGTTTTGTTACGGCTTTGCGGGCACAACTTCTTTCAGGTGACTTGCTAGTAGGTGGGTTATTTGCATCATACCCATCATTATACATTGTATATTATATTCAGTTGTATCTAGAAGTTCCATCAACCAAACATGTACTTATTTGAGATAGAGACCAGTGATGTTTATTCTTTCGACCTTAGAGTAGCACGTTATATTCTGTGGATTTCTTGTTGTTGGAGTTTTCTTTCTATTGTGATCCTCGCCTTTAGGCGTTGTATATTGTTGCATACAGGTAGATTTGATATGGTTCTTCCTACTCTCTACTACTTTCTTGGTTTGGATTTCTGGGTTCGGCTTACTTAGGGTACGTACGCCTCAAGATGTTCGTAGTCTAAGTGCCGGTCATGTTCCGTACTTTCGGGTCGTGACAGGGTACACTGGACGGACTCGCCGAGAACTCCCAGATGGTATTATACCTCACGTCAGATGGCAGTTCTCTGGTGACACTGGTACAGGTTAGTCTGTAGACCCGAGATCGTCATAGAGACTTGTGTGATTCCTACTATGCTTTGATTTCCATCATACCACGTCCAAGAGGGCGTGCAAAAAGGTGGCTTTTGGGTACAGTCCCGAATCATAAGGAGGCAATGAGCGATAAGAGGGGTTTCATCTCTCTCGGTATTGGGAGATGATGTTGCGCTGTGTTCGATTGGCTATAACTGGAAATCCCTAGCCAGGGTTGCTGAGATTTACTGGTAAGTGTTATCAGTAGTTTCTCGAACTGTTATAGACCTCATATCGACAAGACTTATCAAGCTACTGGGGTCTGACGTTTACCACCTCTAGGCGAGATATGCGACATATCAGATGAAGAGACCGGACTGTACGGGAGTGTTACTGGATGGATTCTGTAACGCTTTGAAATTCGTTTAGGTTTATTTCGCGTTAGTTAGTAATGATGCGTGTTTTTCATAAAAACCCGTAAATTTTAATTTCTTTTTAAAACTCGAATAAAAACTAGCTCTAATTGTGATCAGAAGTGTTTTTATATATATATGGGTTTTATTAATTATAATTTAGCTTGTGTCCACCTTAATTAGAGTTTTCTTTAATACTTTCTTAAGCAAGATTTAGTGTAAGAACATGCACACTTATCATTTTGTATCATAGGTTAAGTGTAACCATTTTATTTCTTCTTGCATGGCTCTATATCTCCAAATAAATTAAGTCAAACCCTTTCTTTTTTAAAATAAAAATGAAGAATGGGAGGTATGGTGGGTTAGGTGAAGTTGGGCTTGACTTTTTGACCATTTTCTCACTCATTTTCCCTCTCTCACTCTCATTTTCTGCTCTTCCAGCAGAGATAGCAGCAGCAGCAGCAACATCATCACCATTTTCTTCTTCTTTCACTTCTCTTTTGATCCAAACACAAACCCTACACAAATCTCATATTCCTTCACAAAAACCTTTGGAAAAATGGATCTTTTGGAGATTTTGGTGACAAATCAGTGGCTTTGAGGGAAAGGGCTGGAAGTGAAGTTTCCCTAGGGTCTTTTGGAGGTATTAAACTCACCCTTATCACCTTAGTTCATAACTTGTAGTTTTGTTTGCTAAAAATCGCATTTTGTGCATTTTTAGTGCTAATGAAGGGGAATTAGTGAAGTTTATGTTAGGTCAGTTTTATTATGGCTTGTTTAACTTATTTAAGTGCTTATAGTGTTGTTTTAACTAAGGGTTTGTTTCAGGTTGCACTAAAATACCCTAATGTATTGATTTAGTGTTAAATTAGCTTTTTAACTAGGTTTTGTGCTCTGTTGTGATCTTCTTGTGAACCGTTTGCTTCAGGAAAAAATTGTATTTACTGGTGCATGTACACTAGGTTTAGAGAACACACACAAAGCACGGGAGCACAACTCCCTAGGTGGGCCGCCGAAATATTTATTCTGGCCGCAAATTGGGCCAGATGGGGGACCTGGGTGTTGGGGTTTGTTGTGTGGGTGTCTGCTACAATTTTAAGACTTATGGTATATGCAACTTTGTAAAATTCTCTCCGTAGGAAAATCTGGAACCATTTACCCTATTTCCTATACTTTAAACTTTCGCGACACGTGTGATACATGTGTGGGTTTGGTGATTTTCTGCGTATCGCGACGCGTTTGGGTAGCTTCAGGCGCGTAATCACACGTTTTAGCGTATCGGACACACGCGTTTGGTTCGCGACGCGGGTTTCTAATTTGGCTTTAATGTCACGTTTTTGTAGATTTGAGCTTATGTGTATTATTTTGTGAAATTTTAGGTTCGCAGGCGAGTACGACGGACGCCGCGAAGAAGGGGAAACAAGTCGTCGGCTACACTTAGCATGAGACTACGGTGAGTAGATTTAACATCTACAGGGAAATCGCCCGTATGGCGTTATGCGTCAGGGCTGATAGGATATTGTAGCAGCATATTGCATTTACATACATTGACTGTTCATGGTTACTATTTGTTGCATACCGCATTCCCTACTATATCTATATGAGCTTAGAATTGATAACACACCGCACTGTTACTAACGGTTCATGTTGCACGAGCACTAATCTGCATGTACACACACACGGTTAGTAATTGCCATGACACTTACACTATAGAATTGCCATGAACAATATACTGTAGCTCACTCCTATATGATTCGACATGATTATGTTACTTATGCACGTACTCATTTGCATATCCATACTTATGCACGTACTCATTTGCATATCCATACTTAAGCATATTCAAATTGTACCTACCTAGATAAGCTGATTTTGGTAAAAACTGAGGACCGCATGATATCTTTTAAAAACTAAATTTACTTAAGGAGCGGTTTCTCCCTTTTACTTACAGTACGACTTCTGATGCATATATTACATCGCATGGATTTACGCATTGGCTTTGGATTTCATGTGATTTCTAGATTTGAGGACCGTGGGGTTATTTAAGAAAATATGCACTGTTTTGAAAAACTGGTTCCTCTTGATATGATATTTCAGTGCGTCCACCATGCGTTTTCTCGGTTCTTAGACGTGTGACATGTGAACCTGAATCGAGAAGCTGGACGAGGCCGATTGCGGGTACATGGTGGACCCGGTATGGTACCCCGGGGCAAGAAAGGGATGCAGAGTATACAGACGGTGAGCCTGGCAGAGGGACTACTACCTACCGGTGATTGGTTGGACCTGGCGGTTATTCGGAGGATACTGACCAGAGTCGATAGATGGATACGGGATGATCCTTACTGCTAGGGCCGAGGGCCGATTCCGCAGACGGAGTCCGATATATGAGGATTTATGTGTCGATGCTGGACACGATTATTTCATGATATTTTGAGTGCCGATGTTGGGCATTCACGATTCTCAGAGATTTACAGGATTTGAGGGCCGATGAGGGTGACGGCGCCTGAGTTTTATTGGGATTTGGGTGCATTGATGAACACCGATTATTTTCCACGTTGACATTCCGTGTAGATGTTATTTTATCCCATGCTCAGCATTCATTATTATGCATCTCATCCTGTAGTCATATTACCTGATAGAGTACTTATGTATGACTATTGCACATCCTGCTCATCGCATATAGATATTATCTGCTGGCATATGTTAGAATAGCGCAGTACGTGCATACTCGTGATTACCTTTATATGTTATTTTCTATTCACGAGTTGGCAACTCACCCCTGTTGTGCCACAGTATTTGCAGGTTGCCCCTCAGAGTAGTCGCGGCAGGCTGCTTTCTTGTATCTTTTTGGCCACGGATACCACTTCAGTTGGTGCGTGAGCTGTTTTGCTGCTAGGTGGGTTGTGGTATCCGGTTATTTTCCATTTGTTCACACTTTTGTGTCTAGTACTCTCCATCTACTTTTCATGTATTGACTTAGAGACCGGTGTGAGGACGATGATGTATATTATTTGTACTCTGGTGTCGAGCTCGTGTGAGCCGACTTTACTTATGCAGTTTTTATCATTTGTGATGTTTTTCAGTTATTGCTCATTTATTCGCTACGGCGTCGTATATTACTCTTGTGGTGATTGTTTCCGCCGTTTGGCGTGATTGCTCCTGTTTGGGATGATTTATTTCATTGTATATCATTTTTACTCATATCTTGCCTTATACCCGATTTCGGGGTTAGTTTTTACAAAGGAAATGCTGCCAAAATTTTTAAGATAATAAATTGAACTTTAAAGAACGTCACTAAATTACTTAAGGTTTTCCAAATGTTTTTAAACAAATGTTTTCAACACTCACTACTTTTAATGGTTTTGATTTCTGGGTTTTGGCTTACTTAGTCGCGTTACGCCTTTTGACGTTACGTGGTTAAGTGCCGGTCACGGTTCGAACTTCGGGTCGTGACAAAGTTGGTATCAGAGCGTTGGTTTTACCTTTCGGAGTGTAGGATGACCCTGGTATGATGGAGTAGGTAGCTGAAGCAGAGTGGCGTAGCGTGTGTATATTCCGTGGCATACTCATGACACGGTACTCCGTCTAAGTGACCTTAGGACTTATTGATTTAAATTCCTTCATGAGTATATACATTCTTGCGATTCGATTTCCGTATCCTTATCGAATCCTATTTTCTTTTCAGCCATTATGCCGCCAAAGACTACGAGGGCGCAGAGAGCTGCCGCGAGAGCCGGGATTAGAGTTGATTCATCTAAGACGAGGACAGACCCGGGTAGTACACCCGTTGCACCAGAGCAGACTGTTCCTTCTTCGATAGACTAGATCACTATGCTAGGGGCCGGTATGCAGGAGATGCGCCAGATGATAGGATCCGGTATGCAGGAGATGCGTCAGATGATGGGATCGCTAGTTGAGACACTTCGAGCGCAGCGACCAGAGGTAGTTCCACCCGTTGCAGGGACCGTGATGGTACCTACGGTGCAAACAGTTGCTCCTACAGCTACAGAGGTCATTACAGTATCGCTATCCGAGTTTATTAGGTTGAAGCCTCCGGTCTTCACAGGCACCGATGCAGCCGAGGACCCACAGTCTTTCATTGATAGGATGGCTCGGATATATCGTTCACTCAGATGCTCAGATGCGAGATGGGTAGAGTTCGCGAGCTTTCGCCTGGAAGGTCTTGCCCAGAAATAGTGTGAATCGGTCGAGAAGGGCAGAGCAGCAGGTCTTCCTCCTATGACCTGGACAGAGTTCGTGACGGTGTTCCTTGCCCGCTTCCTTCCACAGAGTGTCAGAGATTCTAGAGCACGCAGGTTTGAGTCCTTACATCAGACTCCGGAGATGACAGTGGCAGAGTACGATGTACTGTTCACCGAGTTATCGGTTTGTGCCCCATATTTAGTGGCTACTGAGGAGATGCGAGTCAAGAGGTTTGTTCGAGGCTTGCTTACCCTGTTATTTCTTGCGATCAGCGCACAGCATTACGAGACCTATGCAGCAGCTGTAGATGCAGCTTTATTAGTCGAGGAGCGCCTTGCTGAGACTTCGATAGTTCCAGGTCCGAAGAGGGTTCATACAGATACGTCAGCACAGAGACAGCCGTTTAGGCGCCGTGACGGGTTCCATTCAGGTACGGGGGTTAGCGGAGGATCGGGACGAGGTCAGCTATTCAGCACTTATCCCCAGGAGGGTCAGCTGGCACTATCTGGATGTTTCCGATGCGGGAGTTCTTATCATCGTGTTCGAGATTGTCCTGAGATACACTGGAGGGAGGCAGCAGTACCGCATGTCACATTACCACCTTCACCACCCCAGAGGGCGTTGCCTATTGTACCTACTATTGCTCCGCGCCAGTTTCATGCACAGAGAGGTCGTGGTCGTGGAGGATTTGCTCATAGAGGATGAGGCATGGGTTTTTGCTTTGACGCATCAGGACGCGCAGGCGTCCAATGCAGTAGTCTCAGGTATCCTTTCAATATGTTCTGTTGACGCATACGTGTTGTTTGATCCGGGATCCACGCACTCGTATGTTTCCACACACTTCGTGCCGAGTCTGGGTAGAGAGTCCGGTTTTCTTGATCAGCCGCTTGTTGTGACCACCCCTATGGGCGAGTCGTTTGTTGCTAGACTCGTGTTCCGATCCTGTGTTGTCCGTATTGGCGAGAGAGAGTTGCCTGTCGACTTGATCCTTCTTGAGATGTTGGACTTTGACATTCTTTTGGGCATGGATTGGTTAGCCACGTGCTATGCATCTGTGGACTGCCGCGAGAAGACAGTTAGGTTTTGTTTTCCCGGCGAGTCGGCTTTTGTTGTGCAGGGGGACCGTGATGCCGCCCCTCACAGTTTGATTTCTTCTTTTCGCGCTGGATAGCTTTTGAGGAAAGGATGTCAGGGATTTCTCACCAATGTTTGCGATACTAGAGCTACAGAGGTTCCGTTGGATCAGGTTCCGATTGTTAGCGAGTTCCCTGATGTGTTCCCTGACGAGCTTCCAGGGCTACCTCCTGAGCGCGATATTTCTTTCTGTATTGATTTGATTCCCGGCACAGGGCCTATTTCTATACCACCTTATCGGATCGCCTCGGCGGAACTTAGAGAGTTGAAGGGTCAGTTGCAAGATTTGCTGGATAAGGGACTTATTCGACCCAGTGTGTCTCCTTGGGGTGCTCCAGTCCTGTTTGTCAAGAAGAAGGACGGCAGTTTGCGTTTGTGTATCGACTGCCGCCAGCTGAACAGGGTTACCGTGCGGAACAAGTATCCTTTGCCAC
Source organism: Agapanthus africanus (assembly GCA_030015575.1). Taxonomy (NCBI): domain Eukaryota; kingdom Viridiplantae; phylum Streptophyta; class Magnoliopsida; order Asparagales; family Amaryllidaceae; genus Agapanthus; species Agapanthus africanus. The sequence continues at coordinate 298,665,386 of CM057346.1, read as the reverse complement.
GCATCGACGACTTTTTCGACCAGCTTCAGGGGCCAGGATACTTTCGAGGATCGACTTGCGATCAGGATACCATCAGCTGCGGGTTCGACAGGAGGACATTCCGAGGACAGCTTTCCGCACACGCTACGACCATTATGAGTTTTTGGTGATGTCGTTCGGACTCACCAATGCCCCAGCAGCATTCATGGACTTGATGTCAGGACCCGAAAGTACGGAGCATGACCGGAACTTAGACTACAAACGTCTCAAGGCGTACGTAAGCTAAGTAAGCCGAACCCAGAAATCCAAACCAAGAGAAGTAGTAGAGTGAAGGAAAACCAATTTAAAACAAGTAGTTTCAATAGAATAAGCCGAATTATGCGAGTTTCTAAAAACATCAAAAATTTCCTGAAAATTTCGGCAGAGTCACCCTTGTAAATACTGGCCCCCAAACGGGATACATCATGAATAGTATACGAAATCAATAAAAAGGCATCCCCAAGCGGAAGCTAGCTCTTTGTCAAACGACGGTCACAACCAAACAAGCAATATAATATACAACGCCAACGGCGAGGATCAAAACTCAAAAGGAAACTCAAACCACAAGAAAACCACAGAGATATAACGCGCGACTCTAAGGTCGAAGGAAAAACATCACTGGTCTCTATCTCAAAATAAATACATGTTTGGTTGATGGAACTTCTAGATACAACAGAATAATGATATACAAGATATATAATGGGGGTACGATACAAGTAAACCCACCTACTAGCAAATCACCCGAAGGAAACTATGCCCGCAAAGCCGTAAAGAAACCTGTACGGCAAACCTGCAAGAAACTGGGGCACAACGGGGGTGAGGTGCCAACTCGTGAATAGAAAAACATCTACGGAAAGAAATCGCATAAATAACGTGACCTGGGTTAATGATCATAATATATCCTCAAATATATGTAAAACATGCAGCCTATAACAATGGCTAGGGTAATATCTAACCGAGTGTGATCTCATGTGCCCGTGTCAGTGCCTCAGGTAGCAATATATCATATGGATGATGTATGAGTGCATGAAACAGAATGCATGTACTGAATAAAACTGGTTTCATAAATCAGTGAGATTTCTGTATTTTAAAAGAAATGAGGTACCATATATGAAATCAGCATAAAACAGTGCCCAGCATCGACACAAAACAAGTGTCCAAATACCTCGATATCTCTGTGTCACAATCTATGTACCTCAAGTCTCAATCTCAATGTCTCAATCATAATATCTAGGGCGCCGTCAGTCTAGACCGGCCCCTACCATCCATCTCAAGACCACGACGGTATCCTCCGGATATCCGACGCGTCGGGTAATATCACCGGTAGGTAGTGTTCCTCTGCCAGGCTCACATCGTCATCATCACGTGCTTCTTGCCCCGGGGTACCTTACCGGGTCCACCATGTACCCGAAACGGTTCATCCGTCTCCTCGAATCGGGTCTCGAAATTCATCAGCAAACTCATAGTGGATGACTCATACATCATGGGAAAACCGCACTTTTTATTTTAAAAGAGAGAAAAGGTTTATTTATGTTTTTGCGGTTTTCCTCCAAATCCAGAAAATCTCATGGAAATCCGAATCCGAAACCTCAATAACACGTAAAGTAGTGAATATATGCATGGGAATCCATGAATGCGGCATAACAATGAATAACAGTATGCATGAAGTAGCAGGTAATAACTACAATGTCTAAACTAACATATAAGGCAAGTACGCTAATATCATGTCTAAACTATTAGCTAACATGCTATGTCAAGCAATAATATTTTCTAAGGTGTACGTGACATGGCAATTACCGATGAAGATGTGTGTGAGACGGCAAGTAAGTGTACGTGGTACATACGCATCATCAGTAATGGTGCTGGTGTCCTAACAGCATGATATCAATAATGGAGTATGAAACATAATATAAGCATGCGATGCGAAGCGAACCACAATAATGAGCGGGAGCTGAATACTAGACGCAACTATAACTAATCTGCATTAATCTAATATAAGTCCTACAAATGGTGCCTTTTGAAATAACACGAATCATGGGGTTTTGAAAATAGGGGCCACGGTGTTTTTATGAAAAGATACATCTTTTGAAATATCCGTAGGATCCCTTGGGCTGTCTTTTAAAATACCCACGATTCGTTAGTTTTGAAATAGGTAAGAATCGAATCTAATCTAACAACTAAACTAAACTAAAAGGGCTAAGCTAACAAGCTGGACTACAGGTAAGGAAACCGCCTTTCATCTGAGTCGATACGTATACATACCTGTATATGTATAGTCGGTGATCCCGCCTCAATAATATCATATCCATAACCAGACATCCCAAGTCAAGAGTGCGGATCATTCATCAAAATGTAGCTCGTACGTAAATCCGTCGTACGGCATCCCCAAATCTGGGTACGGGTCAATATCACATTCATTATACTATTCACCTGGTATCCTCTTTATCAAATATCATGATCGGAGTACTGATCTACGTCTAGTACAATACTGATATCGCCTAAGTATGCATGGACGTGTGTGAAACACTACGTCAAGGACCCGCTACAACGTCATGTCGTATCTCAAATACGAATCCTGCCATATCACCGAAGTCACAACCTCAATACAAATCTCATCGACTCATCTCAAACCCAAGCCTTAAATCCGTATGTGAACATATAGTCCCATACCCATGTGAACACATAACTATATATTCCCGTACAAGCACAAATGAAAGAAGAAAGTATGCAAGTATGGGTTGGTGTGTCCATGTATAGTGCGACCACTACTCTAGGGTTTCGGGACACTAAATCATCCAAGAACACCAAATATCCATATTATCATCAATATACTGAAACAATATATAAACAATATATATGTGTGTGTGTATACGTATTCGTATACATCACCACGAACTGCGGGGGTGCTATACGCCATCCACCCGACTTCTCCCCGTAGATATAAATCTACTCACCTGGTCCTCGCTTGCCGGTGCCGACGTCGCCACGCGCTTGCTTTTCGTCTCGAAGTCCACATGGGGTACCTACATATCATAACGCACCGTATCGCATTAAAATCCGACTCATGACAAAAACGACACACGAATCCCACATAGGTCAAAACCTATGGTTTGCTTTCCCAAATCAACCCAAAAACCCTCGACATCGGCGTACAAACGCCAGACCATCGAGAAAACCCAAATACACTCATTTTCACATTCACGAACACTAATTTTAATATAAAATAGGTTAAAACTCACAAAACCCCAATTTCACTTAAAAAGTTATTTTTCCGAAAATCTAGCAAGCACAAATCACCGTTTTAGTACAAAACTCGATGTATGAACGAATCTAGCGGCCACAATATTCACTAAATATCTTAAATAAGTCATAAAAACCCTAATTAGATTTTTAATCTCACTAACTTTCATTAACCCGAAATTCTAGTTTACAATTTTACCCAATTTTAACACTTTTAAAGCAACAATACATAATTCAATAACTAGACTAGGTTTCGCACAACCTAAGGTGTTAAAATACTCATTAACATGCCAAAGACATGATGAAAGCCTTACTATATTTTAATTCTCAATTTAACATAATATTTACAAAAACTAGTTTGCAATATATATAATTATCACAAATTTAAATTAACAAAAATGCAACTAGCAACTAGATTTGATTTTAGCAAGCAATTATATGTTAATCTACCCATCACAACCCTAATCCAATGCTCAAACCCTAATCTTCATTCAAAACCATACACTTGAAATTTCAAACTTCAATTCAAAACCCCTTTTTTTTAAACACCTAATTAAACACTTAATTAACTTAGATTAAGCAATATAAACAACAAATTCTATATAGGGTCAAAGTTTATACCTCTCAATTTTTGAGATCTAGCTTGAAATCTAGCCATCCAAAAATCTCTCCTTTCACCACAATCCATGCATCGAAGGCTACACTAAAATGGGTAAGAGCTTGATTTAGATTTTTGGATTTTTTTGATGGGCATTTGATGAATTTTTGAAGCAAAAGAGATAGGAAAATGAGGTCAAGAAAATGGGGGGGCTGCTTGAGGGATAGGCTCGGCCAGATTTGAGGAGGGGGAGAAGAGAGGGTGTGGGGGTGTTTGTAAAGTCAAGAAAAAGTCCAAGTCAACATTATCTAACACCATACCTCTTTATTTAATATTTCCTTTATTCTTTTCTCTTGATTTTCTTTTCTTTTATCAAAAGAAGTGGGGACAATTGATGGGGCTGTTGAATTCAGCCAAGAGAGGGAATAAATGAGGGTGTGTGAGTGTGGGTATGGGTGTGGGGTGATGAAAAATGATAAATACAATACCCCAAATATCCATTTACACTAAAAAAAGTCTTTTTTCCTCAATAATTTCTAAACCGTTTTGGCAAACGATTTCGTTTCAAAAACCACGTGATAAAATTTTATTTAATGTTTTATGATGCACAAAATTTGTTTCAACTCATTCCAATTTGTAATTTTCCCTAATTAAATATATTAGTGACGGCTTAAAATAATATTAAAATAATTAATTTCGGAAAATTTTTCAGAAAATTTGAAATTTCACCAGTGGGTCAATAAACACCAAATACTAGCAATTACATAGCTAGAATATGTATAAAAATTTTTATAATAAAGATATTTGTATGTTGACTTTATACCGAAAATCACTACACCTTGACGAAAACCAACAAATGTAGTACGAATACTATATGCAACTTATCTGAAATGACGGAGGGTTACGCAGGTTTTTTTTTTGAAAACCATGAGCGTAATGAACTTGATATCGTTGTAGAATCAAATAAAGTTTTGAAATGGAGTGATTTTGAGGCTTTTCTAGTTTTGCTAAAGGGGTCACTCCCGGTGAATGGATCGTCGGCCCTTTCCTCGTCGAATGAGGTGCGGGATATATCATATATATCACTGTGCAAAGCAGAAAATATAGAAGCAATCAAAAACAAACCGAGTGTGTAGCATCTGCCAGTTATTGCTAAAGGAGTCACTCCCGGTGAAGGGATCTCGGTCCTTTCCTCATCGAATAAGGTGCAGGATATATTAAATATACCGCTGTGCAAAGTAAGAACTGTAGCTATCTGTTTTGTTTAAAATTTGATTCTACAACATCTTAGGTTTCTTTTCTTTCATTAATCACATTAATGAAGTCCCATCATTTAAATACCTAAAACATCACAGATAAATACGACGTACATTTATGCCATCCGCATTAACCTGGATGTCCCCTCATGCACCGTTAGGTTATGTAACTAACGACAGAGCAGGGCAGGGCTAGTGCGGGTGCAAAACATAAGTAACGTCTATATAGTATATCATATATACTATATACTGTATCTATCACAGAACATCTCAAGATCACATCACAGATATCGCAGCAGAAGAAACATATGAAACATTGGATATACTAGGATGTCCGTGTTTTCAATACGAGCCAGTATAAAACACGGATTCTATGGTCGTGATGAATAGCTAATCCCACACCCCTAGACCCTTACGAGAGCGGCAAGCAACCCTACCAACTCTAGGGTTAGGAGACCCGGACTCGACTCCTCGAGATGGTCTCCCACTGGACCCTAGAACCCGGTTACTTGTGCTCCCCTCCTTGGGTCTATCCTAATGCGGAAAAGTAAATAATATACAAAAGGTGACATCTTCCACAACCTACAAGTGCCCCAATAAAAGAATATTACATACAAGTTTTTATATGAATGAAAAAGAAAAACACTCATCTCACATAAAAAACCCCGGCTATTCAAACACGACAATCCAATATAACATATCCAGCAACACATAACATCACATGTCATCAACGTAAGTAAATATGCGCATCCCAATTGTCGTTGACATATAGCAACGAAACCGGCGATACCACATATTACACTTACGGTCACAGAAAAGAAAGTGTAAAACTACAACAGTTGGAATCCGCAACCCCTTTAGACATCGCATGCCTAATCAAATGAAATACTTAGACATCACATGCCTAACAATTATAAACCCCGCATTTTAGTCCCATTATCGAAAACTCTTTTCAATATCAAGTGAGACTAAACCGCTAGATTTATAACATTCATCCAGTTATCTCATAACTGTCTGTGAATTCCAATTATTGTATCCCATTCCGGATAAATAGAAAATATTAAACTTTCCGATCGAACATTCGAACACCCAAGTTTTCCCGAAACCGTTCAACACATGAAATAAGTTCAAAGACATTCACTTCATGCCTCAGTACCAACGGTCCAGCCGTAGAAGGGTCAAGCCAACGCCTCACATGTGGCACGCCGTACTGCCCCAAACCCGAAGGTTCAAAGGGCAGTTCAAAACGGTCACATAATCGAGTTAAGGTTTGTTGTCTTCTAGAGGGACCATCGCGTTACTTGCACTACTCAGAACGTCCTTAAACCACAGAAAAATCCAACACTTGGATATTTTCCGGCAGGGGAAAAGTTGGGTATTTATATCCGGTCGAACTTTTTAACATATTCTAAAATTATCCGGAAAAACCACATAGACAAAACTTGATAATCCGATCGAAACGACGATTTTCAATGCAACCCCAGAACACTCAACTCTTGAGTCAAATTAAAAATTCCCAGAAAACTCAGCATAATAAAATAGGAATTACTGTGCAAATTTGGAAGCCTGACGTCAGAAGATGGCCGCGGAACCGCCGCATAAGCTAGGCTTCTGCCGCGGTTCCGCCGCACTTTAGACTCTTCGTTTGGAAAATTTTGCACCGTAATTCTTAGATTTCCCTGCTGAATTTTTTAAGCATTTTTAATCTGGAAAAAACCCAGTTTTTAGAAAAAGTCCACAGAGCATTTTGGTTTTTAGGGTTTCGGTTCGATCGGGTTTCAAACGTCGTCTACACTTCGCCTAAGGCTCTAGCTAGGCTCTGATACCACTGTAGGTCAGGCAGCCACCCCATCCAATGGGGTCGCCGTGGCACCAACGGGTCCCTCAGCAACTACTTTTTACGCATGCCCCCTCGCGAGGACTACAACCCGCGGGAACACCTTCCGGTCTTGGGACACCCTGGGGGTAAGAGCGTATGCTTCGCCACACTGTCACACAGTGAGAACCCCCCATAGGTCGACATCTAATGCCTAGTAGCTCTGATACCACTGTAGGGTTCCTAGGCACGCTAATGAAGTCTCACAAGGCATCAACCATGCCAATTTCAAATTTTACGAGTGCCGAGAAACCCTAATACGGATCGTTAACTAGAATTTTAGGCGAAACAGCAAACTAGTTAACAACTTAACTAAAAGGGAGATGCTACTGTTAGTTATGTATATGCCCTAGAGGCCATTGTTGTACATATGATGTATATTATAATGGATGCTTGGATATATATAGAGATGACTTTCTTGCTCGTCATGATAGTATGCTATTTGGTTTCACTTTATCTTAACATGTTGACTTGTATTGGTTTACTGTTTTACTCTCAAATGTTGATAAAGCCCTTAGGATCTGTACTCGACTACTGGGACTATGATGAGATCATACTAGTGGGGCCGCGGTAGTCGATGAGTACATCCTATAACTGTTCTTAGTCGAGGGTATATCGAGACAGGGCATCGATACACCAGAGTAGACTAGCGTATACGCATCTTGACCCATATGATGGGCGATGGATGATCCCATATCCATCGGTGTTAGACATCAGAGATGGTGTACGGGTGCTCAGTGGAGACTGGGTACACTGGACGGACTCGCCGAGAACTCCCAGATGGTGATATACCACACGTCAGATGGCAGTTCTCCGGTGACACTGGTACAGGGTAGTCTGTAGACCCGAGATCGTCATGGAGTCTTGTGTGATTCCCACTGTGCTTTGATTTCCACCTTACCACGTCCAAGAGGGCATGCAAAACGGTGGCTTTTGGGTACAGTCCCGAATCACATGGAGACAATGAGCGATAGGAGGGGATTCGTCTCTCCCGGTATAGGGAGTTGATGTTGTGCTGTGTTCGATTGGCTATAACTGGAAGTCCCTGGCCAGGGCTGATATAGAGATTTACTGGTAAGTGTTGCTAGTAGTTTCTCGACCCGTTATGAGCCACACATCGACACGACTTATCGGTTACTGGGGTCTGATGTATACCACCCCTAGACTTGATATGCGACATATCAGACGAACAGACCGGACTGTATGGGAGTGTTACTGGTTGGATTCACAGGAGAACGCACAGGCTAGCTAGTTGATCTTCTGATCGCTCAATACCTGGGTGGCTGTTACGTTTAGCTGACCGCTTGCAGCTTGTGGGTGTTTTGATATGATCATCACCTGCTACCGGCGTATTGACGATTCTTTAGAGTCCTACACAGAGGTTTCTTGGCTCAGGCGAAACGGAGTAGAGGCACATATGTGATATGTGCAGGAACGAGGATAATGCGATATGGGATACCGTATTATATTCTTGCGATATTTAGATATGAACCGGGTCATCGGATCAAGTGTGGATTCGATGAATCGGTACATGATATATTAGTCGGTAATATTCGATATAGCCGGATCGTCGGATCAAGTGTTGATTCGATGATTTAGTGTATAATAATATATATGATATATTATTACATTATCTAATATTGGCTCGCTTTATTATTTCATTTTCTCACTGGATGATACATTGATATATATGCGATATATGTTAATTGTATTATTTTCTTTTGTTGCAAATATGTAATATATGTGATATATATTATTGTGACATGATATGATTAATTGTTAAACATGTTTAAGGATGATTAATTGAGGTTAAGGTTTGATTAGGGTTAGTTGCTTCATGCACCTTCTAGAAGCAACTTCTTTTGTCATGGTTAAGATATTTTGTGATGACACATTTTAACCCAACCAAACCCTAACTCTAGTTGTTTCTCTACACATTATTAGCCACTCATCCTTGACCATGGTTAATACTTCAATCATATACTTTTATTTCTATTCATCACAAAAGGATTTATCATTATCTTTTCCATTATCATCTTCTTCTCTCTTGAAGAAAGCTCACTAGATTTTCTTTATGTGATGAATAAATATGAGAAAATGATTTAAAAAGAAAGCAAAAATACTACTCTCTCATCCTCATCTCATCTAGCCCATGGGATTAGTGTGTTCATCTCTTTAGAGTGAGAAAGCTTGAGTCTTTGCAACTTCGAGGTAGATCATCGGAGATTTGGAATACTTCGAGCTAGCATGGATCGTTCGAGTCGTGGAGCCTCTCATGAGTCCGGGAGATCGTGGATCGCGGCAAAGGGACTTCTACTCGGAGCTTGTGAAGTGAAGGAGCGGACTACAAAGGTTGTAATCCCTCACACTTAGATAAAAGTTATCATCTTGCATGTTAAACCCTAATAATCTAGCAAAGATCCCGGCTTTGGGTTGTTCGGCACGTCTAAATTTTAATCCGGGCATGTTTGATGCCTTTTGAACCTTCACAAGAGTGCCTAGGAACCCTACAGTGGTATCAGAGCCTAGCTAGAGCATTAGGCGATGTGTTTACGAAGTTAAAACTCCGATCGAACCCGTAACGACAAAATTGGACCCCTCTCTGGAAATTTTTTAAATTTTGGGATTTTTCTGAATTAAAAATACCTGAAAAATACAGCAACAAAAGATAAGAATTACTGTGAAATCCGTGCCTCTAATTCGACCACGTGGCCGCGGAACCGCGGCAAAGACCCCCCATTAGCGGCGGTTCCGCGGCAGTATAAGGGAATTAGCCACGGTTTTTTGCACAGTAATTCTTGACTCTGTGTTTACTATTTTATGGGTATTTTTAATCTGTTTCAGGTGTTGAAAATTCTGGGGTTTGTTTTGTAATAGTAGACTCGATCGGAAATTTTAAATTCGTTTTTCTTTCCGGATATTTAGAAACTGTTAAACTAGTTGAACGGATATCATTAACCCACTTTTTCCCGGCACGTAAAACTTTCAAGTGTTGAATTTTTATCGGGTTTAAATCTTTCGGAAAAATTGTACAAGTTAAGCGGTGGACCCTCTAGAAGACAACAAACCTTAACTCGATTATGTGACCGTCTTGAACCGCCTTTTGAACCTTCGGGTTTGGGGCAGTACGGCGTGCCACATGTGAGGCGTTGGCTTGACCCTTCTACGGCTGGATCACCGGTACTGTGACATATTCTGGGATTATTTGAACTCCGCTCAAGTGTTGAGCATTTTAGGAAATTTTGGGTGTTTGATTATCTGTTCGGAAAGTTTAATACTGTCTATTTATCTGGAATGTGATACAATATGTGGAATTCCTAGAGTTAGGCATGAAATACGAAGTATGTGATATTTCGGATTTACGATGTCTAAAGTGATTGTGGATTCCAAATGTTGTAGTTTTACACTTTCTTTTCTGTGACCGTAAGTGTAATATGTGATATCGCCGGTTTCGTTGCTATATGTCAACGACAATTGGGATGCGCATATTTACTTATGTTGATGATATGTGATATTATGTGTTGCTGTGATATGTTATATTGGATCGTCGCGTTCAGAATAGCCGGGGGGTTTTATGTGAGATGAGGGTTTTTATTTTCATTCATGTAAAATTCATTTGTAATGTAATATTCTTTTATTTGGGGCACTTCCAGGTTGCGGTTGCTGTCACCAGTGTATATTATTTACTTTTTCCGCATTAGGTAGACCCAAGGAGGGGAGCACAAGTAACCGGGTTCTAGGGTCCAGTGGGAGGCCATCTCGAGGAGTCGAGACCGGGTCTCCTAACCCTAGAATTGGCAGTGTTACTTGCCGCTCTCGTAGGGGTCTTGGGATGTGGGTTTGGCTATTCGTCGCGACCGTGGAATCCGTGTTTTATACAGGCTCGTATTGAAAACACGGACGTCCTAGTATATCCAATATTTCATATATGTTCTTCTGCTGCAATGTTCTGTGATGAGATCATATTACTGCCTGAGACGAATGCTTATACTATATATATATGCTGATATATAAATATTACTGCTTTCGTTTCTTCTGTGATGCTTAGGAAGCATAAGCTGATGGGATATTTATTAATGAGATTAATAAAAGGAAAAGAAACCTAAAGATGTTGTAGAATCAAAAACTTTATAAAAGGGGTAGCTACAGTTTTGTTTTGCACAGCGATATATATGATATATCCTGCACCTTATTCGATGAGGAAAGGACCGAGATCCCTTCACCGGGAGTGACTCCTTTAGCAAAACTGGCAGATGCTACAAAATTCGGTTTGTCTTTTGATTGCTTTTAGTGTTTTCCTTTGCACAGCGGTATATATGATATATCCTGCACCTTATTCGATGAGGAAAGGGCCGACGATCCCTTCACCGGGAGTGACCCCTTTAGCGAAACTAAGAAAAGCCTCAAAAACACTCCTTTTCAAAACTTCACATGATTCTACAACGATATCAAGTTCATTACGCTCGGGGTTTTTTGAAAAACCTGCTTAGCCCTCCGTCATTTCAGATAAAGACTATTTAGTATTCGTGCTGCGTTTGTTGACCTCTTCAAGGCGTAGTGTGCGGTAGCTAACTAGTAATTATCTGTAAAGCATGTGATGTGATTGGATTAGGGTAGTCGTACGACCTTGTTGACCTCTGTCAAGGGTCGTGCGAGTGGGTTTGATTCAATCAAGAAATGACGGGTTGAACTTGACTAGTGCACTATGGTTTGTTGACCTCTGTCAAGGTCATGGCACACTAGGGGCAAAATATTATCGGGAATTTCAAGTGTTGAAATTTGCAATGAGATTGCGTACCTCCTATGAGATAGTTGGATCCCGATACCCACTGCGAGTAAGTGTTACTCCTGGGAAAGTTTTACACAGGACAATTAGTCATTCAAGTAGGTGTCTAGAAAAGTGTTAACGGGGTTACGCCTCTGGGAAAACGAGGTTTACTTTAATTAGGTCCGTGCGATAGCACGGGGAACCTCCCTCAAAGTACCGACACTGATCTGGCTGAAAGATTGACGAAATTGTAGTGTGTAATTAATCCCGGCTAATCTTACCTTTTAGGGTTTTAAGGTAGATTTGATAAAACCAGTGGGAGACATCCTGATTAGATAAGATAATAACCAATCTAATCTTGCAAGAGCATACGCTAAAGTGTTTTCTTCTCTCTCTCTCCAGGTAGCGACCATGTCAGGCCATAATCAAGATAATAATATGGATGTATTGACTAAACCTAATTATTGTACTGAGCAAGGGAACGTTAGACCCGTTCTTTCTTATAAGAGTTATAAGACTGAACAGGAAACAGGAGAATATCTGGATTCTCAAGCCGCCCAAAAGAACATGCATGTTGATGCATCTTCTTCGGGTGTGTTAGTTATTGAGAACTGTTTCTCAGTTCACCCTACGTCCTGGGTATTAGATACCGGATCAGGATCCCACATATCTAAACAGTTACATGGGCTACGTAAATGTAGAGAACTGGGAAAAGGTGATCATTCCGTTCAAGTAGGGAACGGTGCAAGTATTGTAGCCAAAGCAGTTGGCGAATATCACCTTGTATTACCAAGTCGTAATACACTGATTCTAAATGAGTGCTATTATATACCGAACATGATGTGCAACATTATATCAGTTTCTTTATTGAGTAAAGAGGGATATAATTTTGTAGTACAGGATAATGTTATGAACATATTCCTAGATCAAAAGATGATTGCATCAGGCTCGTTACATAATGGAATATTCATTCTAAATCAGAATACAGTCCTGAATATACAAAACACACACAAGAGGAAAAGTTCAGATATGAACGAATCCTACTTGTGGCATTGTAGACTTGGTCATATCAATGCGACACGACTGGCTAAGTTACATAAAGATGGTTATTTGAATCCGTTCGAATTATCATCTTATGATACTTGCCATTCATGTCTCAAAGGAAAAATGACCAAAGCTCCGTTTAGTGGACACGGAGAAAGAGTTACTGAACTCTTAGGACCGATACATAGTGATGTATGCGGTCCCATGTCTACGCATGACAGGAACGGTTCTTCCTACTTCATTACATTCACTGACGATCTCTCTAGGTTCGGACATGTGTTCCTGATGAAACACAAGTCTGAAGCTTTTGAGAAATTCAGAGAATATAAGCACGAAGTAGAGAAACAAACGGGCAAAAGTATTAAGATTCTTCGATCTGATCGAGGAGGTGAATACTTAAGCAATGAGTTCCTAGATTATCTAAAAGAGAATGGGATTCTCTCTCAGCTTACTCCTCCTTATACACCACAGCACAACGGTGTATCGGAGCGAAGGAATCGCACCCTATTAGATATGGTGCGCTCTATGATGAGTACAGCTGAGTTACCTATTTCCTTTTGGGGGTATGCGCTTGAGACAGCAGCATACCTATTGAATCAAGTTCCAACTAAATCTGTACCTACCACACCATATGAGATATGGAGTGGGAAGAGACCATGTCTTAAACGAGTTAAGATATGGGGTTGTCTGGCCTATGTCAAAAGGCAAAATCCAGACAAACTCGAGGCACGGTCAGTTCTATGTAAGTTTGTGGGATATCCTAAACATTCAAATGGATATTTTTTCTACCACAGTGAACAACAAAAGGTGTTTGCTGCTCAACATGCCACCTTTTTAGAAAAGGAATTTCTTGCAAAAGAAATTAGTGGCTCTGAGGTAGAACTGGAAGAAGTTCCAGCAGAACAAACTACAACAGATGATTTAGTGGAACCAGAGGATTCAGTAGTACCCGACGAAGCCCAGCCTCTCCGCCGATCTAGTAGGGTTTCTCGTCCACCTGAGAGATACTACGGTTTTCTCATTGATGGTGGAAGCGAAGATTGCATCATGGATGATGATGACCCCACTAGTTTCGAACAGGCCATCACGAGTAGTGACTCTGTGAAATGGCTGGATGCAATGCGATCTGAGATGGAATCCATGTACACCAATAAAGTATGGATTTTGGAAAATGCTCCTGAAGGGGTAAAACCCATTAGGAGCAAGTGGATTTTTAAAAGGAAATTTGGTGTAGATGGAAAAGTTGAGACTTTCAAAGCTAGACTGGTAGCAAAGGGATTTCGTCAACGACCAGGTGTGGATTATGACGAAACCTTTTCTCCAGTGGCTATGCTTAAGTCCATCCGGATCTTACTTGCCATCGCTGCATACCATGACTACGAAATCTGGCAAATGGATGTTAAGACCGCCTTTCTAAACGGTGATTTAGAAGAGAGCGTGTACATGACTCAGCCAGAGGGTTTCGTAGATAGTGGGAGCAGCGGAAAGGTGTGCAAGCTGCTTAAATCCATTTATGGGTTAAAGCAAGCATCGCGGAGTTGGAACATCTATTTTGATGTAGTAGTCAAAGAGTTTGACTTCATCAAAAATATAGATGAACCTTGTATCTATAAGAAGGTAGCAGAAGGTAAGGTTGTCTTCCTCGTATTGTACATGGATGACATACTCTTGATAGGAAATGATATTCCTATGCTGCAATCAGTCAAGCTCTTCTTATCACAGAGATTCTCGATGAAAGATCTAGGTGATGCCTCCTGCATATTGGGAATCATGATCTATAGAGATAGATCTAAACGGATACTGGGATTGTCCCAATCCAGGTACATTGACACCATACTAAAGAGGTTTAGTATGGAAGAATCCAAGCGTGGGAACCAACCCACGATCTCTGGACTCACTCTCTCCAAAGAGATGTCTCCCAAGACTGATTTGGAGAGAGCTCGCATGCAAGGGATACCCTATGCTTCGGCAGTAGGCTCTATCATGTATGCGATGCTATGTACCAGACCCGATCTAGCATACTCACTAAGTGTAGTGAGTCGGTATCAAGCAGATCCTGGAGAGAGTCACTGGACAGCTGTGAAGAACATTCTCAAGTACTTACGAAGGACTAAGGAGATGTTCTTGGTGTATGGTAACGGAGAACTCCAGGTAGAGTCCTTTACCGATTCCAGCTTCCAAAGTGATAAGGACGACTCTAAGTCGCATTCGGGTTTTGTCTTTACCCTCAATGGAGGGGCGGTATGTTGGAAGAGTTCCAAACAGGATACCGTTACAGACTCGACGATGGAGGCTGAATACATCGCTGCCAACGATGCTGCCAAAGAGGCTTTCTGGATAAAGAAGTTCATTAGTGAACTTGGTGTGGTTCCATCCATTGAGCATCCAATACCTCTATATTGTGATAACAATGGAGCTGTGGCTTTAGCCAAGGAACCCAGGTCCCATCAAAAGTCCAGACATATTCTGAGGCGGTATCACCTGATCAGGGAGATAGTTGATCGCCGGGAGATCGAGGTCAGGAGAGTAGATACGAAGGACAACACTGCGGATCCATTCACGAAGGCTATTCCCCAGATACAGTTTGAGAGATTATTCGGGAAGCTAGGTATGAAATACTACAGCAGCTGGCCTTAGTGCAAGTGGGAGATTGTTAGTTATGTATATGCCCTAGAGGCCATTGTTGTACATATGATGTATATTATAATGGATGCTTGGATATATATAGAGATGACTTTCTTGCTCGTCATGATAGTATGCTATTTGGTTTCACTTTATCTTAACATGTTGACTTGTATTGGTTTACTGTTTTACTCTCACATATTGATAAAGCCCTTAGGATCTGTACTCGACTACTGGGACTATGATGAGATCATACTAGTGGGGCCGCGGTAGTCGATGAGTACATCCTATAACTGTTCCTAGTCGAGGGTATATCGAGACAGGGCATCGATACACCAGAGTAGACTAGCGTATACGCATCTTGACCCATATGATGGGCGATGGATGATCCCATATGCATCGGTGTTAGACATCAGAGATGGTGTACGGGTGCTCAGTGGAGACTGGGTACACTGGACGGACTCGCCGAGAACTCCCAGATGGTGATATACCACACGTCAGATGGCAGTTCTCCGGTGACACTGGTACAGGGTAGTCTGTAGACCCGAGATCGTCATGGAGTCTTGTGTGATTCCCACTGTGCTTTGATTTCCACCTTACCACGTCCAAGAGGGCATGCAAAATGGTGGCTTTTGGGTACAGTCCCGAATCACATGGAGACAATGAGCGATAGGAGGGGATTCGTCTCTCCCGGTATAGGGAGTTGATGTTGTGCTGTGTTCGATTGGCTATAACTGGAAGTCCCTGGCCAGGGCTGATATAGAGATTTACTGGTAAGTGTTACTAGTAGTTTCTCGACCCGTTATGAGCCACACATCGACACGACTTATCGGTTACTGGGGTCTGACGTATACCAACCCTAGACTTGATATGCGACATATCAGACGAACAGACCGGACTGTACGGGAGTGTTACTGGTTGGATTCACAGGAGAACGCACAGGCTAGCTTGTTAATCTTCTGATCGCTCAATACCTGGATGGCTGTTACGTTTAGCTGACCGCTTGCAGCTTGTGGGTGTTTTGATATGATCATCACCTGCTACCGGCGTATTGACGATTCTTTAGAGTCCTACACAGAGGTTTCTTGGCTCAGGCAAAACGGAGTAGAGGCACATATGTGATATGTGCAGGAACGAGGATAATGCGATATGGGATACCGTATTATATTCTTGCGATATTTAGATATGAACCGGGTCATCGGATCAAGTGTTGATTCGATGAATCGGTACATGATATATTAGTCGGTAATATTCGATATAGCCGGATCGTCGGATCAAGTGTTGATTCGATGATATAAGTGTATAATAATATATATGATATATTATTACATTATCTAATATTGGCTCGCTTTATTATTTCATTTTCTCACTGGATGATACATTGATATATATGCGATATATGTTAATTGTATTATTTTCTTTTGTTGCAAATATGTAATATATATGTGATATATATTATTGTGACATGATATGATTAATTGTTAAACATGTTTAAGGATAATTAATTGAGGTTAGGGTTTGATTAGGGTTAGTTGCTTCATGCACCTTCTAGAAGCAACTTCTTTTGTCATGGTTAAGATATTTTGTGATGACACATTTTAACCCAACCAAACCCTAACTCTAGTTGTTTCTCTACACATTATTAGCCACTCATCCTTGACCATGGTTAATACTTCAATCATATACTTTTATTTCTATTCATCACAAAAGTATTTATCATTATCTTTTCCATTATCATCTTCTTCTCTCTTGAAGAAAGCTCACTAGATTTTCTTTATGTGATGAATAAATATGAGAAAATGATTTAAAAAGAAAGCAAAAATACTACTCTCTCATCCTCATCTCATCTAGCCCATGGGATTAGTGTGTTCATCTCTTTAGAGTGAGAAAGCTTGAGTCTTTGCAACTTCGAGGTAGATCATCGGAGATTTGGAATACTTCGAGCTAGCATGGATCGTTCGAGTCGTGGAGCCTCTCATGAGTCCGGGAGATCGTGGATCGCGGCAAAGGGACTTCTACTCGGAGCTTGTGAAGTGAAGGAGCGGACTACAAAGGTTGTAATCCCTCACACTTAGATAAAAGTTATCATCTTGCATGTTAAACCCTAATAATCTAGCAAAGATCCCGGCTTTGGGTTGTTCGGCACGTCTAAATTTTAATCCGGACATGTTTGATGCCTTTTGAACCTTCACAAGAGTGCCTAGGAACCCTACAGCTACAACCTTTGTAGATCCGGTTATCCACTTCCTTAGCTCCACGTGGTTGTCCCCTCGCTGTCCATCTCGAATCCCGGACTCTCGCATCGGCTTCATCGGAGAAATGAGCGGAACAGTCGTCGGCTTCGATGCCGAAGATGATCTACGTCGAGGCTTCACAAGATCAAGCTCCAACTTCACCAAGTTGTGAAACTTATGAAGAAAACACCCTATACTACTTGGCAAGAGGTAGAGGATGAAGAAATAGGAGGTGGGTTCACTTTAGAATTGGATTTCTCACTTTAGAACTCAAGATGCCATTAATGGAGTCTAGTTTTCTTTCTTGAAGAAGAAGGAGAAGATGAAGATAGAATATGATAAAAGTATTTTCATAATAGAAAAGAAATCAATACTTATCATATCCTAACTAAGGTCAAGTGTAGAGAATAGACCATGGTAAGTGGGAATGGTTAGGGTTAAGCATGAAGACAAAATGGTCTCTTTAGTTAAAGCTTCATGAAGCTTCAACAAGCTTCATGAAAGAAAAAACCATTTTGTTTTCTTTTATCTATTTAAATAAATAAAGAATGGATAAATAAATGAGTGAATAAATCAAAACCCTAACCATTATCATAACCATGGTACAATTCTTTACACAAAGCCAATATTCATGCATCATCAAACATGGTGCAATCAAGTGCACAAAAGTATATCACATATACAACTTGTGAACTTCAAGTGAGAAAATCCATTTAAAGTGAACGAATACTAGTTAATGCAAAGTAATGTATCAAATATATAATTATACATTAAATCATTAAATCAACATTTGATTCAATGATCCGGTCATGTCGCACATAACCGACTAGTATCCAATGTATCGATTTATCGAATCAATGATTCGATAACTAGGTCATATCGCATACAACCAATCGAAACATTCATCGCGAGAATGAAATGCGATATCACATACACGCATTATTCTCGGTCCCGCACATATCTCATATGCGCTCCTATTTCGTTTCGCTTGAGCCAGGAAACCTCTGTGTAGGACTCTAAAGACTCGTCAATACGTCGGTAGCAGATGATGATCATATCAAGCACCCACAAGCCGCAAGCGGCCTGCTAAACGTAACGGCCACCCGGGTATTAAGCAATCAGAAGATCGACGAGCTAGCCCGCTCACACTCCTGTGAATCCAACCAGTAACACTTACCGTACAGTCCGGTCTGTTCGTCTGATATGTCGCATATCAAGTCTAGGGGTGGTAAACGTCAGACCCCAATAACCGATAAGTCGTGCCGATGTGAGGCTCATAACGGGTCGAGAAACTACTGGTAACACTTACCAGCAAATCTCTGATCAGCCCTGGCCAGGGACTTCCCTGTTACAGCCAATCGAGCACTGCGCAACATCAACCCCCAATACCGGGAGAGACGAAACCCCTCCTATCGCTCATTGCCTCCATGTGACTCGGGACTGTACCCAAAGACCACCGTTTTGCACGCCCTCTTGGACGTGGTAAGGTGGAGATCAAAGCACAGTGGGAATCACACAAGACTCTATGACGATCTCGGGTCTACAGACTAACCTGCACAAGTGTCACCAGAGAACTGCCATCTGACGTGAGGTATAATACCATCTAGGTGTTCTTGACGAGTCCGTCCAGTGTACCCAGTCTCCACTGAGCACCCGTATACCATCTCTGATGTCAAACACCAATGGATATGGGATCATCCATCGCCCATCTCATGGGTCGAGAAGCGTATACGCTAGTCTACACTGGTATATCGATGCCCCGTCTCGATACACCTACGACTAGGGACCATGAAGGATGTACTTATGGACTACCATGTCCCCACTAGTATGATCTGCATCATAGTCCAGGTAGTCAAGTACACATCCTAAGGGCTTTACCAACATGTAACTATAAGACAGTTTAAAGAGACAAGTGTACATGTTAAGATAAAGAGCAACCAGATAGCATACTATCATATAGAGCAAGAAAGTCATCTCTATATATGTCCAAGCATCCAATATAATATACATCATCTGTACAATACTGGTCTCTAGGGCATACATACAACTAACACAAACAGCCATTACAGAAACGTGCCTTGAGTTATCCGGATTCTGGTTTTAAGCATAAGCCGGACAACTCCCCGTACCTTAACAATGTCAAGATATGAACTGTTCTATATCCAAGAAACAGAGGCACTGATTTAATTGAACCAGATTCAAATCATGCAGCCGTCACCAGTGCATGTCTACTAAATGGAAGGAGGCCGATCAGCGTTACTCAACTTAGGAGTGCTTCCAATTATGAGTAACCTGAAAGAGAAGCAAGTTCTCTTAAACATTACTATCATCTGAATGCCATATACAAGTATCTACATCTTCGATTACCTTGAAGAATCCTGATACTTGCGATACCTGGTTCTCTACTTTATTCATATACCTATAACTTCTCAAAATTCGGACCCTATGTTTCTACGAAACACCTGTCTAAAAATCAGAGAAGTCATAAGTAAACCGAATATAGTACGAGGACCAACCCCTCTGTCCTAATGGACACTGGACAATATACAATACTCTGTATAAGTCCCCTGAGTCTAGTGACCCATTCACTGTGTGTCGTAGGTTGAAAACTGTACTTTTGGTTAAGAAGAATTACACCGCTGTTCAATACTCCTTACCTAACCATCCACTGATATAGGTAAATGTCATAGACATAATTTCAAAAAGGTATATCGCACTCTATGAAAAATAGACGTACAGATATATCAATTTGAAATTGGTGCATAACAACGGATATTCAAAACCAAATATTTGCCGACCGGCAAACAACCCAGGTGACTTCCTCAAATATCACCAATTACAACGAATCCCGATATAATGAGGATGGTCACCTAATTCCCAACAACTTACTCCCACTCATCATCTGTAAAACCATACAGATGTGACAATCTAACCTGGTAAATACATACCCTGGAGCAAGTGTCTGATTGGGAAATCAGTTTTCTTTTAACAGTACACAGTGAAACTGAAACATTGAAATGTTTCATTGGGGTATCCTGGTATTCATAGTAATGCCTCTTCCATTATCCAGATTCACGACTGTAACCGTATAATTCTTTGCCACCTCTCCAAATCCCTTTATATGTCTTTAGTCATTACCTTCTGTACACCCCTTTAGGCCAAATGGTTTTCTTCCTTCCCTACCGTTCGGCACCAGCCTATGGTTTGGAAGAAGACTATCCAATAAGCGTAATGGGTGTACTGTCCCAGTCCTAGGAACACTCGCAATGCGAGAGAAGGTGAAGATAAAAGACAACCGAATAAACCTTAGAAATAGGTGATTTAGGATTGGCGAAGAAATACTTGGTTTGGTCGTGAATAGCAGTCGCAATTTACTTTGCCCTCTTACTAATCCCTTGCTTTGTCTTAACTTAATACCTTCTGTACACCGTTTAGGCTAATTGGCTTTCTTCATTCCCTACCGGTCGGCACCAGCCTAAGGTTTGGAAGAAGACTATCCAATTTGCGTAATAGGTGTACTATCTCTTAAGCCAAGGAGTACTCGCAATCTGAGAGAGAAGGTAAAAGGAAAAGACAACTGAATAGTCCTATTCGTTTTCTGCAGAACCGGAAACCATCCTCAAATTCCTTCGAGTTCGTATATAACCATACGATGGTTTTGTCCAATGGAAGTAGACGTTCGTAGTAATACGGGGTGTCCTGGAGAAAAGGGTAAAAGTAGGAGTGGCAATGAGGTTTGCAACTCTGACAATCCAAAAGCCAGTGTTAAGAAGGTTCGGTCAACTTGGTCACTGAGTCATAGTCTAGGGTCGGGTCAATGGTCGCTGCCAAAGAGAGAGAGAAAAGAAACACTCAGCGTGCACTTTAACCTAGATCAGAATGGTTATCACTTTATCTAATCTGGAAACCTCCCACTGTAACGTCAAATTCTTCCCCAAACCTGAAAGAAGAATTAGCCGGGATCACCCGAGGAGTAAACCAACTCATCAGTGGGAATCGGGATCCAACTATCATCGTATGATAACGTGATGGAATCCGCTCATGCTATCACACTCCAGAAGGTATGCGCATATCTGGCAAGTTTCAGTTCTTTTGAAACTCCAGATGTGGATTTTTGCCCCATGCTCTTATGACCTTGGCGTGAGGTCAAAATATCATAAGTCACATGTCAAGTTCTACCCGTCATAGTCCAGGTTAATTTGAACCCACCCGTACATACCCTTGACGTAGGCCAAAATAGTAGTACGACTGTCCCAAACCAACGCATCTATCTATGCAACAGATAAATACCCGGCAGCTACCAATCACTATGCCTTGGCATGAGGTCAAAATACATAGCTTGAATACTACCGAATATTTAACTGAAATGACGGAGGGCTACGAATGATTTCTGGCGAAAACCTTTAACGTAATGAACTTGATATCGTTGAAGGAACGGATAGCTTTTTAGAAAAATATAGTGACGAAAACCTTCGCTAAAGAGGTCACTCCCGGTGAAGGGACATCGGCTCTTTCCCCGTAGAATGAGGTGCAGGATATTCCAACTGAATACCACGATGCAAAGCAAAAGTAATCGGCTATAGTGAAGTTATTGCCCTGACGCAAACTTCTGTCCAAGGGGTCACTCCCGGTGAAGGGATCTCGGCCCTTGCCTCGTCGATTGAGGAGCAGGATATTCCAACTGAATACCACGATGCAAAACAAAAGTAATCGCCCTTGCAATAACAACCTTTTGAAAAGTGTTCCAACAACATCAAATAGGTTTGTTTATCTTGCATTGATCTAAATCAACGCAGTCCCATCAATTGATCACACCACAAAGAGCGAAAATAATGACGTACGTATATGCCATCCGCATTCGCCACTAGGTCCCGTCATCACCCATTAGGTTAGCTAACTAACGACAGAGCGGGGACTGGACTAGTGCGGATGCAAAACATATACAACATCTACTAGTATATATAAAATATATAATTTTCGCTCAAGGCGTGATAAAATGCAACAACACAGAAATGTATAGCAACACAGATCAATACAGATATCTGGGATCTCCGGGTTTCACAGAGCCGCTACTGAAACCCGACGTTCCCCTGGTCGTGTGGATAGCCTGTGCAATGAGAATCCTAGACCCCTACGGGCGCGGCAAGTTACCCGCCAAAACCTGAAGCGAGGCAGCCCCCTTCAGCAATGTGAATGGACCACTCAGCACTTCACAGAATCCGGTAACTTGGGCACCCCTCCTGGGTCAACCTGTACCCCCTACGAGTCCGGCGAATAGCCCACCAATTCTAGAGCAAAGCCCCCTACGTCTCAACGTCATGACATGCGGGCCGTTGCCCTCTAGAACCCGGCTATCCGTGCACCCTTCCGCGGGGTAATCCTAGTACAGAAAGTAAAATATACATACAACGGGTACATCGACCGCAACCTGGTCGTGCCCCAAAAAAATAATACAAACAGGCAGTGACGGCAGTCCACATGTCTGACGCTCGTCCCGCAATATCAAATGTACATATAAAACAGAACTGTACTAACATTGCATCCAGGCTATCCCCCACGACCGATTCGCAACAACACAGCACAATCACAGAACATCAACGTGAATGTCACGTTCGCAAATCCGTCTAAAAGGGCTAAAGCAGATAGACTGGATTTACCGATCAAGTGACATTCACGGTCGCAGATATAATGTAAATACTGTGAACTAGCATGTTTAAAATATCCGATCGAACAAATTTTATCAAGTGGGCCCCAAGCAGTACTGTAGCACTTACAGAAAATATGGGCCCAAAAATAATATCCCAAAACCCCTATTTCCAAGTCTAAAACAATCTGGAAAATTTTGGTGAGCTGATCTGTTCAAAGCGCGGCGGAACCGCGGTCCAAGCATGGGTTTGGCCGCGGTTCCGCGGCGGTATAGTAAGATCTCACGACCAAATTTCACCATAATTCTTAGATTTTCATGCACAGTATTCTGAAACAACCTGAAAAATTTTTGGAGCTAAAAAAATTTCGACAGAAACCTGTGCCATACAAAATACGGTTTTTGGGATTTTGTTCGATCGTGTCTTTAAACATACTAGAGCAAGCTAGGTAGGTTAACGGCGTGGCTCTGATACCATTGTAAGCCCGCGATGGCGTCCCGGCCGTCGAACCGACGCCGGAAATGCGGAAACAAAAACTTTCAAAAACTATTGAACCGGCACCACCGCGCACTTTTCACCCGGATCGGGCCATTAACCTAGCTACTAGCAAACTAGAAAAGAGTAGAGAAACCATACCAAGCGATCCGTGTCCTTCGGTCTTCGTCTCCACTCCGATCTCCCGCGGAATCTCCGTCCGTCAACTTCTCGTCGGAAAAGGTACCACGTAGCCGGAATCTTTTACGGGCTCCCACCTCTTGACCGAGGAAACTCGGGTGCGAAGTTGGCTAGCCGACGCGTCCAAGGGATGCTGTAGAATAGTGTAGTAGCCATGTCTCTTTGGGGTTTATGAGGTTGCCATTTATGGAGGAATTTGTGCACACGAATTTTCATGGATGCTTGATGGAAAAAAATGAAGCATACCATGAAAATGAGCTCGGCCAAAAACATTTTGTGCTCACTGGAAATTTGTGGGCTAAGTGCATAAATTAAAACCATGCCAAAAAGAAAATCCCACCTCACAGCACACTCACAGGGGGGGGCCACCAAATGCATGAAGAAAACTTTTTCCCACTCTCACAAATCAAGTGGGCCGGCCACAATTTCCAAGTGGAAAAAAAAGAATTCTTTTTCAAGCAAGAGGAGAAAAAGGAAATGATAAACAAAAGAAATTCATCAAATCAATTTCCAATCCATTTCTAATCTCATAATGGCAATGGAATGACCATAAAAGAATCTCATGATGAAGAGGCTACAATTATGCAAGAAACCCCTCCACTAAATGTTATTTGCAAATGTGCAAATAACACCCTCCGACGGATAGTCCGGCCGTGATGGAATAAAAGAAAACCGGCCGGAACGGAATGCAAACTGGCAACCCCAGAAAACCGATCCCATAATAAATTACAGGGAAACCCCGCTACTGCAAATACATGCCGGCATTTGTATTCCCACTGAACACAAATGCAAAGAGACAAAACTACACTATCAAATACTAGGATTCGGCTTAAGCCAAAGCCGGCTAGTAAAAACCGTCCGATCACGATCCGTGCAAAACCGCACGTATCTGATCGAACCCTGCCATATCTCCTTACGGCCTCTACAGCGTTTCGCCCGAAACCTGAGTAACTGAGTGTGGTGGACTCTAAAGACTCGTCAATACTATGGCTGTGGATTTAACCACTAGCACGTCAGAGGTATAAGCCAATACGTAACGGGCTACCAGGTATTGACCAAAAGGGGCGTCGATGAGCGAACTCATCCTGACACCCTACTGAGCCTGTCAGTGACAATATCCGTACAGTCCGGTCCGTTCGTCTATGAGCATCGCATGGCGGGCCTACGGGGTTGGTAAAAGTCAGACCCCCAATAGCGGTACAAGTCGTGTCGGAGTGTAGCCCAGAACACCCTGAGATACTACTGGAATACCTACCAGCAAATCTCCTGCCTTGGCCAAGGACTTTTCATGTTCCGGCTCTCCTAGACACAGCGCGACCTCACCCCCAATACCGGGAGAGACGAACCCCTACAGATCCGCTCACTGCCTCCATGTTGCTCGGGACTGTACCCAACTAAAACCTGTTTGCACGACTCTTTTGAGCCGTGGTAGGGTAGTAATCAAAGCACAGTGGGAACTCACACGAGACAAATGACGATCTCAGGTCGATGAACTAACCTGTACACATGTCACCAGGGAACTGCTATCTGACGTCTGGTATAATCCCAACTAGCAGGTTCCCGGCGAGTCCTGTCCGGTGTACTCATAACCCAATGAGCACCTGTATACATCTTAGGTGAACCAACTGACACCAGTGGCTTGTGAGACCGGCCACCGCCCCTCGTCAGGGTCTCGACTGTATACACTAGTCTACTCTGGAGAATCGATGCCCTGTCTCGAAACTCCTACGACTAGGGACCTTTTAAGGATGTGCTTATAGACTCCAGCTCTCACTTATATGATCGCCCTTATACTGCTGGTAGTCAAGCAAGAATCCTACGGGCTCTATCAACGTGTAATAGCGACTCATAAGGTCACCTAAACCAGTACACGATGATAAAGATAAACCAGATAGCATACTATCATCTCGAGTAAGACTGTCCTACCGGCATAGGTCCTCCCTCAATCATTGCAATCACGTGCCTGTGATCCAATAATTGACTCTGAGGGCACTATCTCTAACACAGGGATGAAGAGTGAAGTTTCGGATTTCGTTTCAAGGTGTCTGTCTTGTTGTGAGCTATGGTTGAGCATCTGAGATCGCCTGGAGAGTTGCATCCTTTAACCATTCCGGAGTGGGAATGGGAGCAGATCTCCATGAATTTCATTTTGGTGTCTACCCAGGGCTAGACAGGGCGTGACTCCATTTGGGTTTGTTGTCCGGTTATGCTCAGTTTGCTCAGATGTTCTTTGTTAAGTTTGTGCGTTTGCACGGAGTTCCTTCATACGTTGTATCCAATTGAGACACCCAGTTCGCTTGCCGTTTTGGGCAGAAGCTTCAGGAAGCCTTGGGTACTGGTTGAGCTTTAGCTCCGCTTTCCATCCGTTGGCTGGTAGTTAGACAGAACGGACTATACAGACCCTGGAGGATATGCTTGTTGTGTGCGTACTATTTATTGTCGGCAGTTGGGATCGTCACTTGCCATTGATAGGGTTCTCCTTCGATAGCTGTTATCAGGAGACGTTCCAATTGCCAACCTTTAGGTCTTGTTTGGTAGGTCGTGTCGATCGCCAGTCTGTTTTTCTGACTCTGCGAGAGTAGGATTTGTGGACCCCAGCTAGTCATGTGACTACAGAGAAGATCCGGTTGATTCAGGTCAGGATGAGAGCAGCCCAGTGCAGACAGAAGTCTTATGTCGACCGTAGTGGTCGCAGAATTGAGTTCGCAGTGAGAGATCATGTATTCCTACGGATTTTCCGATGAATGGCGTGTTGAGTTTTGGGAACTTAGTCCCAGATTGTTGGTCCTTTGAGATCCTCGAGCGAGTTAGTTCCGTTGCCTATAATATGGCACTTCCGCCCAGATTATTGAGTATTCACCCGTTTTCTTTGTCTCGATACTTCGCAAATATCTTCATAACCTTTCTCACATGATTCGGCACCAGACCATTCTTTTGGATGCGATCTTTCGTTCACCAGCAGCCGATAGTTTTAGTGGATCGGCAGGTGGAGAGACTTCGGTCAAGGGTCTTGCTATATGTGAAAGTTCTTGGCATAGCCGTATAGTGAGGTGATCACTTAGGAGGCTGCGAGCGAGATTCGGGAGTTTTTGTACTCATCTCTTTGAAGGTACGCTTAATAAGAATTTTAAATTCGGGGACCGAATTTTTTTAAGGGGGGAAGATTGTAGCGTTTTAGAAATCATTTTGCGAATTTTCCGTTTTTAGGGTAAAATAGTCAGTGTTTTTCATTTTAACCCGATTGTGATCAAACTTCTGTATAGACTTCACGACACCTAATTTAGCTAGAATAAAGGTAGTGCGCGAGCTTTGGGGGTAAATGGGAAGTTTTGGTTCACATAGAATTTTTTCCTAATTAAATATTATTTTAATGCTTTATTTGTGCACTTTATTAGTGGTAATTACATTTTGGGTTAATTACTTCTAATTTGATTCTTTGCTAATCTAATCACTAGATATTTTTGTTAATCCATCCATCCAAATATCTAGATATTTTAAGAATTTAGAATGAAAATTTAAATAAAAAGAAACGAAAGAAAATGTGGCAAAATGCATTAATTATCATTTAATATTGTTTTTAGCTAGATATTTCTTCTTTTTGCACAAACCCCCCCCTCCTTGCTTGGCCGGCCATTCTCTCTCCTTGGCTGCCCTAAATTTTCCCCTCCATTTTCATCTCATTTTTCTTCATAAAAATCATCAAAAATCTAAATAAATTCATACAAACTCAAATATAATCATTTCCCTTCATTCTTCTTCACTAAACTAGCTTGGATCTTCATTCTAGTGAGGATCTTGGAAGCTAAAGTTTGGTTTTTTCAAGTTTCAAGTTGTGTTTCTTTGAAGGTATAAATCAAAACCCTAATCTCTTTTTGTGGTGTTAATACTTTAATTAGCTTATTTAGATATTTAATTTAATCTTTTAATTTCATATTTAGAAATTTCTAGTAAGGGTTTTGTTAATTAAATTAGGGTTTTGATTAGTATTAGGGTTTTGATTAGTGAAATGGTTAGATGATAATTTTAGAAAAATGAAAACTAAACCAAATTGCTAATTTGTTAAATGATATTTTCCTAATTGGTTAATTAAACTAATTAGCAAACTAAACTTTTACTAATCCTAATTAAGTGAGTTTTAAAATTATAGTAATGGTTTGGATGGTTTAACCTTGCTGTATTGTGATATTTGCAAATTCTAGTTTTGGTAAAAACTTGTAGTTTGGTGCTAAAATGATATATGTTGCTTACTAGATTTCAGTAAGTTTTGGCGTGGGTTTCTTTGAATGTTGCGACGTTATTTATATTAGATTTCATGTTTATTATTGTGTTGTGAATGCGCGATCGGTACGATCAGGGTCTAGGCTTGGTAGTTGTGTCGCTTTGCGTTCCTAACTAGGGTCGTGCCGATGTCGTTTGTGTAGCTTTTGCTCTTGAGTTGGTTTCGTAATGTCGCGACGCACGTTAGCCACTTGACGAACACTTGAGAGTATGTTTGGAGTTGGTGTGTCGGTCAAACGTAGTTGGTACATGTTATTGGTCGATTGCTAATATATACTTTTTATATTGTTATATGCTTTCAGGATCGCAAGCGGGGACTTCGGGTGCTGCGAAGAAGGGAAAGCGAGTGGTTGGCTTTACTTATCCAGAATTGTTGTGAGTAGATTTAACATGTACAGGGGAATTTCCTGCATGGCGTTATGCATCTGGGCTAGAGATGACTTGATTTGTCGCATATTCTATTTTATTTATAGAGTTGTGCATACACCTTATTGCTTATTTACTTGTTATGCTTGGACTTGTACCCTTAGGACACTGCACTATTATTGACGGCTCATGTTGCACGAGCACTGATTGTATGCCACACACACTGTCAATAATTTCCATAACACACACAACGTACATACCTATATGATATTGCTTGGTTAGGGACATTCCGACATTGATTCATATTCCTTGTTGCATATGACATATAGCATACCTGTATACCTACATGCTTACACAAGTGCCTTGACATGCTTACATGCTAGTTACCTGTATACCTATATGGTATTGTACCATTAGTGATAGTTATATTTCACACATAATGACAAAGCTACATGTATACCTTGCATACATACTTTACTTATACCTGGAGGGTATATTATATCATTACTGATAGGTAGATACATATATCTTGCTATAGCTTTATGTTTACACATATATCTGGCTATAGCTACATGTTTACCTTTATTTGATGTTATATAGACTTGGTGAAATTAGGAACCACGTGATATTTATATTAACTTGTTGCAGTTAAATAGCGGCTTTGCCTTTATATGCTTGCATTGCAGTTTTATGTTGCATATATTATATTCATGGATTTTCGCATTAAGATATGGGTTTTTCATGATATTTTCTGGATTTGATGACCATGGTAGTTTCATGAAATTATGCATTATTTTAAAAACCCGGTTTCTCTTGATATGATATTTCAGCAGCCACCATGAGATTTATCGGTTCTGATATATATATATACCCCATGCGAGAAGCGTTGTGGGCCGTGTGAGGGTACATAGTAGGGCCCGGTACGGTTCCCCTCTGCAAGAAGATCGACGGTCCATGCCGATTGAGCCTGCAAGGTGGGCAAGTACCTACCGGTGACAGTACCTATGACTCGGCGGTTATCGTGGGGATACCGACGGGAGTCATGTACGTATGGATACGTCGAAAGGCGTGGGTTAGAGGTGGGCACTCTAGCTTTCGGTATAGCGTATGATACGTACCTATCAGGGTGTCAGTCGTGGTGACAACACTTGATAGATCAGCTTTTATGTGTCGATGCTTGACACAGGTTTTCATGATATTTTTACTCCTAATTATATATAACAGTGGAATGGGACGCTGTTATATATGCATATATATATATATATATATATTAGTGGAATGAGACGCTAATATATATGTATACATATAAATTTATATACATCATCATAATTATTCATGCAATTTACTTAGGACATATGAGATTTACTTGATATTGGATTCAGGATATATGAGATTCACTTGATATTGGATACAGAATATATGTGATTTACTTCATTTTGTACATTCAGGATATATGAGATTTTCTTGATATTGTACATTCAGGATTTGTGAGACTTACTTGATATGAGAGCCAATTTGGGGGCTGATTTGAGGAAATTGGGATTTGGATTGTCTTGATGGACTTTGGTCCTACTACGAGATCAGGATTTCGTAGGAATGACATGTTTTATCCCATACTCCACATTTATTGTTTATGTACTGCTTCATGTATTAGTAGTACCTAATAGAGTACCTTCCATGACTGTTGCATTTACATACTTTATTTTATATGCATTGCTTCATGTATTAGTTGTACCTACTAGCGTACCTTTCATGACTGTTGCAAATATACATTGTCATATCATTGCTTCATGTATTAGTAGTACCTGATTGAGTACCTTACATGATTGTTGCATACAGATTGTCATATTATTACTTCATGTATTAGTTGTACCTGTTAGTGTACCTTTCATGACTGTTGCATTCATATGATCTTTTATTGCTATCCGCTTGCATCCATTAGATTCGCGCTGTACATGCATACTTGCGATTACCTGCATATGTTATTTACTATTCACGAGTTGGCAACTCACCCCCGTTGTGCCACAGTGTTTTGCAGGTAGTCCCTCAGGGCAGTCGCGGCAGGCTTTTCATCTTTCGTATCATCTTTTGCAGCGGATACCGCTATTGCCGACTGCAGTATTGCTATAGGTGGGTTTTACGGTTATCCGATGTTGTGTATTGTATATTCGTTGTATCCTGTACTCTCCATCTACCACTTTCATGTATGACTTAGAGACTTGTTGTTAGGACGATATTGTATATTTGGGTGACTTGGATGTCTTTTATACAGTTTTACTTATATCGTCTTTTATTCCTTCGCTACGGCGTCGTATATCTGTTGTGGTGGTTGTTTTTCCGCCGTTGGGCGTGGATTTGCTCCCGTTGGGATACTTTACTTTATATTTATGTTGTACCCATTTTTGGGGTTAGTTTTTACAAAGGAGGTGTTGCTAAAATTTTTAAGAAAGTAAAATTGGACTTTAAAGAATCTGTTTTTAAATTTCAAAAGATTTGAAAATGCTATTATCACTTTCTACTTTTGATGGTTTAGATTGCTGGGTTTTCGGCTTACTTAAATTGTGTTACATCTATGGACGTTGCGTAGTTTAAGGTCCATCACGTGCCAATTTCGGGTCGTGACAGAAGGAGCCGGGATCCCTTCACCAAGAGTGAACTCTTTAGCAAAACTAGTAAAAGCCTAAAAAACACTCCTTTTCTAAATCACTCGATTCTACAACGATATCAAGTTCATTCGGCAAAGGGTTTTCTTAAAACCCGTCGTAGCCTTCCGTCATTTCAGATAAGTACTTCATAGTATTCGTGCTATGCTTGTTGGCCTTTGTCCAGGCGTAGTGTGCGGTAGCTATTTATGCTTATCTGCTTAGGCGTAGTGTGCGGTAGCTATTTATGCTATTGATGCTATTGAGTTAGGGTAGTTGTGCGACTTTGTTGGCCTTCGTCAAGGGTCTTGCGGGTGGGTTTAATTCAATCAAGAAATGTACGGGTTGAACTTGACTAGCGGCCTATGGTTTGTTGGCCTTCGTCATGGTCATAGGAAGCTAAGAGTAAAATATTGTTAGGAATTTCAAGTGTTGAAATTTGCAATGAGATTGCATACCTTTTATGAGATAGTTGGATCCCGATACCCACTGCGAGTAAGAGTTGCTCCTAGGAGAGTTTTACACATTACAATTAGCCGATCAAGTAGGTGTCTAGAAAGGTGTTAACGGGGTTACACCCCTGGGAAAATAAGGTTTATTTTAATTAGGTCCGTGCGAAAGCACGGGGAACCTCCCTCAAAGTACCGGCACTAGCCTGGATGAAAGTTTGGCGAACTTATAGGGTGTAATTAGTCCCGGCTAGTCTTTCCTTTTAGGGTTTGAAGGAAGATTTAACTAAAACAGTGGGAGCCATCCTGATGTCACGACCCAAAATTAGACACATGACCGGCACTTATACTACGTAACGTCAACAGGCGTAATGCAATTTAAGTAAGCCGAAAACCCAACAATCTAAACCATTACAAGAAGGAAAAGATAGAACACTTTTTAAAATCTTGATGCAAATTTTAAGCTTAAGTTTGTTTTCATAAAAATTTCAGCAGCACCTCCTTTGTAAACGCTATCCCCGAAACGGGTATAAACATAAGATAAAAGTATAGCTTCCCCAAACGGGAGCAAATCTCGCCCAACGGCGGAAACAATCACCACAACAGATATACGACGCTGTAGCGAAGAAATGAGATAATCCTCATATAAAAGGCCAGCTCACACGAGCACGACAACCAGAGTCATAAGAATATACAACATCGATCCTCACAACTCGTCTCTAAGTCAATACATAAAGGTGGTAGATGGAGAGTACTACATATAAGAAATATACAATGTACATCATTGGATAACCGCAACCCACCTGTAGCAAACGGCTTCATAGCCAACCGTGGCTGTATCCGCAAAAGTATAGATAATAAGACGCCCTGCCGCGACTACTCTGATTATCAGACCCGCAAAACCCTGCGGCACAACGGTGGGGGGTGAGTTACCAACTCGTGAGTAGTAAATAACATCATACTGTAATCGCAAGTATGCACTAACAGTGATAAACAATCACATGTACTCTGGTAGCATAAGTATGGCAATATGAATATGCAACTATATTGATCAAGGTACACCACTAGGGTACTATATCTACATTAATCAAATGCATATCAACTAAATACTGAGTACAGGATAATTAAATAATCTCATGCACAAATCATCAGCATGGAAAAACCCGGTGTCTACCAACGACACCCCCAAATCCCAATATCCTCCGACTCCGTCCCCAGGACTGGCCCCCAGATCGGCCCTTAGATCGGCCCCAAAGAATTGGCCCTCATAACCTGTAAGTCTCATGAAACCTGAGTGTCAAACATCGACACCTGAAAGCATCATGAAAACTAGTGCCCAGCATCGACAAATAAATACTCGTATCCATACGTTCCTCGAATCCTAAGTGTCCATATCAACACTTGTGATCCACGTATCGTTTTTCTGATATCCATACGCTCCTCGAAACCCAAGTGTCCAACCTTGATACCCGTGTTCCACGTATTAGTTTTCTGATATCCATATATCTCTTCGAATATAAGTGCCCAACATCGACACTTGAATCCCCAAATCGCATGAAAAACATATCTCAAATGCGTAAATCCATGTAATATAACATATGCAACATATAACAACAATATGAGCATATCGAGGAAAAAATCCGCTATTTAAATGCATCAAGTCATTAAATATATAACGCGGTTCCCAATTATCCTAATCCAATATCATATATATATATATATACACACATATATAACAGCGTCCCATACCACTGATATATATCATATAAAGCTGAATATATAGCTACAGTAAGGTATATATGTAAGCATGTAGGTGTACAGGTATGCTATATTTCATATGCGCCATCGCACAAGAATCAATGCCTCAATGTCGCTAACCAATAGCAAGGTATATCATATGAATATTTGTGTTGTACGTATCATGGCAATTACTGACAAATTTGTTTTAACTGTGCCTAGTGTTTGAGAACGTGATACAATAATTGGAATCTACAAATTTGTTTGTTGCGTGTAAATCTAACATTTCGGTCTCGGGTTTAATCGGAAATATTGTTGAATTATCCGACTTAATTTGAAAAAGTGTTTTCATGGGTGAGACCTAAATGTGAGTTTTACATTTGTTGGACATGAAATCTTTGATATGTGATATCCCGGGTTTTTGATGTCTAAGGGCAGTTACGATTCCAATTGTTATAATTTTTCAATTTCTTTTCTGTGACCGTAAGTGTAGTATGTAGTGTATCGCCGATTTCGTTGCTATACATCAACGAAAATCGGGGTACGCATACTTGCTTACGTTGATGATATGAGATATTATGTGTTGCTGAGTAATGATATGCAGGATTGTCGTGATGGAATAGCCGGGGGTTTTATGTGAGATGAGAGTTTTATTTTTCATTCATGTAAAATTTAATTGTATGTAATATTCTTTTATTTGGGGCACTTCCGGGTTGAGGATGATGTCACCATTATTGTATATTATTTACTTTTCCGCATTAGGATAGACCCAAGGAGAGGAGCACAAGAGACCGGGTTCTAGGGTTCAGTAGGAGGCCATCTCGAGTAGTCGAGACCAGGTCTCCTAAATTCTAGAATTGGTAGGGTCGCTTGCCTCTCTTGTAGGGGTCTAGAGGTGTGAGGTTGGCTATTCATCACGACCGTGGAATCCGTATTTTCTATTGTTGGCTTAATACAAAATACAGACATCCTAGATATCCTTTTATTTTCATATGTGCTTCTGCTGTTGATATTCTGTAATTTGATTACTTAGTTGTAACGTTTTAGAAATCATTTAGGCGATTTTCCGTTTTTAGGTAAAATAAATTATATTTTTCCGTAAAAACCTAGAAGCGATATTTTTGCAGTATAGAATTCACTGCATCTAGTTTAGCTTGAATATTGCTAGTTTGCGGGTTTTTGTAAGCCTCTTATAATTTTTGTGCATTTTAACATTTTTCCGTAATTAAATATTATTTTAAGCTTTATTTATGCACTTAATTAGTGGTAATTACATTTTTTTCTTGGGTTAATTAATGCTAATGTGAATCTATGATAAGTTAATCACTAGATTAAGCACTAATCCATCCTTGAAAATATCTATCCAAAATATCTAGATAATTGTGTGAATTTAAAGGAAATTTTAAATGGAAATGAATTGTATTAAGAGGTGGCATTTGCATTAATGAGCTTTAATTGTTTCTTGCTAGATTTTTCCTCACTTTTTTCACAAACCCCTCTCCTCTTTCCTTTTGGCCGGCCACTTCTCTTGCTGCCCTATTCCCCCCCCCCCCCCATTTTCATCACTTCAAAGCTCAAATAAATCCTCAAAAATCATGAAATAATCACACAAACTCAAAATCAAATCAAAACCCATCATTCTTCTTCACAAATCAAGCTTGGATCTTCATTAAAGACATCATTTTGGAGGCTAAAATGATGAATTGTGTTGCTAATTTGTGTTCTTGAGGAGGTATAAAATTCTAACCCTAAACTCTATATGTTGTGTAAATCATTAAACTAGCTTATTTAGATGTTAATTTAAAGCTTTAAATTGCATGTTTAGAAAATCAAGATATGGCTTTTGATAATCAAGTTAGGGTTTTGATTAGTTAAAAGGTTAATTGATAAGTTAAGACTTAAAGAAAACTTAACCTAGTTGCTAGTTTGTTAAATGATATTTTCCTAATTGAATAATTAAGCTAATTAGAAAACTAAACTTTTACTAATCCTACTTGAGTAGGATTAAAATTCTGGTAAGGGTTTGTATGGTTTAAACATGCTATATTGTGATGTTTGTGATTTCTAGTTTTGGTAAAACTTATAGTTTCAAGCTAAAATGATTAAATGTTGCTTACTAGATTTCTGGATAATTTAGGCGTGGGTTTCTTTTGACGTTGCGATGTGTTTTATATTAGATTCCACGTTATTTATTGTGTTGTGAATGCGCGATCGGTATGATCAGGGTCTAGGCTTGATGGTTGTGTCGTTTAGCGTTCCTAGTTAGGGTTGTACCGATGTCGTTCGTGTCTTTGTGTAGCTTTTGCTCTTGAGTTGGTTTCGTAGTGTCGCTATGCACGTTAGCCACTTGGCGGACACTTGAGAGTATATTTGGAGTTGGTGCGTCGGTCAAACGTAGTTGGTACGTGTTATTGGTCGATTGCTAATATATACTTGTTATATTGTTTTATGATCTTAGGGTCACAGGCGGGGGCTTCGGACGCTACGAAGAAGGGAAAGAAAGTGGTTGGCTTTACTTAGCCAAGATTATCTGTGAGTAGATTTAACATCTACAGGGGAATCGCCCGCATGGAGTTATGCGTCAGGGCTAGATATGATATGATATTAGCCGCATGTTTATATTGCATATATAGAGATTGTGCATAAAACTTCATTGCATATTATTACTCGTTGTGATTGGAGTTGTACCCTTCGGACACTGCACTATTATTGACGGTTCATGTTGCACAAGTACTGATTGTATGCCACTCACACCGTCAATAATTGCCATGGCACGCACAACACTCATACATACGTGAGATTGTATTGGCTAGGGGCTTGAGACACGATCCTTATTTTTATTGTGCATAGGACATATAGCATACCTGTACACCTACATCCTTACACATATGCCTTGCTATGCCTACATGATTACACATATACCTAAAGGGTATTGTATCATTATTGACATGTATATACACATACCTAGCTTGCTACAGCTACACATATACCTGGAGGGTATTATATCATTATTGATAGGTGGATACACATATCTTGCTATACCGACATGGTTACGCATATTTGGCTATAGCTACATTTTCACCTTTATATGATGTTGTATGGATTTGGAGAAATTAGGAACTGCATGATATGTTTAATAACTTGTTGCAGTTAAATAGCGCTTTTTCCTTTATATGCATATTACTGTGTTTATGTTGCATATATTATATTCATGGATTTTCGTATTGAGATATGGATTTCATATGATGTTTTCTGGATGTTTTACTCCTGTGTATATATATCAGTGGTATGGGACGCTGTTATTTATGCATATATATATATATCAATGGTATGGGACGCTGTTATATATGTATATATATAATTTATCATCATGATCTATGCAAGTATTCTTATTCTTTACTTGATATTTGGATGCAATTCACTCTGAGACTTGTTTTATAAACCGATACATGGATCACAAGTGTCGGTGTTTGACACTTAGGATTCGAGGAGCATATAAACCGATGCGTGGACCACGAGTGTCGGTGTTTGACACTTAGGATTCGAGGAATGTATGTATTTAGGTGTCGATGCTGGGCACTAGTTTTCATGATGTTTTCGGGTGTCGATGTTAGACACTCAGGTTTCATGAGACTTACAGGTTATGAGGGCCGAACTAAGGGCCGATATGGGGGCCGATCTGAGGCCGATTTGGGAAATTTGGGATTTAGATTGTCTTGATGGACACTGGTCCTGCCACGATGAGGATTCTATGAGGATGACATGTTTTATCCCATACTCCGCATTTATTTGATATGCATTTCTTCATGTATTAGTAGTATCTTATAGAGTACCTTTCATGACTGTTGCATATACATACTGCCATTTATTGAGATCAGCTTGCATTTGTTAGATTAGCGCAGTACGTGCATATTTGCGATTACCTGGATATGTTATTTACTATTCACAAGTTGGCAACTCACCCCCGTTGTGCCGCAGGGTTGTACTGGTTGTCCCTCGGAGCAATCAGAGGCATGGCTTTTTTCTTCCTATTGTATGCAGCGGGTACCGCTACGGCTGACTGGATGCAGTCTTGCTATAGGTGGGTTTTGCGGTTATCCGATGTTGCATTTTGTATATTCATTGTATCCTGTACTCTCTATCTTCCACTTTCACGTATTGTCTTAGAGACGAGATGCGAGGACGATGTTGTATAATTTTGGTGACTCAGAATGTCTTTTATGCAGTTTTATTTATATCGTCTTCTATTTCTTCACTACGGCGTCGTATATCTTTTGTGGTGGTAGTTTCCACCTTTGGGCGTGGATTTTGCTCCCGTTGGGGATGCTTTACTTATATATTTGTATGTACCCATTTTTGGGGCTAGTTTTTGTTGGGTTAACCTAGAACCTTGTGAAGGGTTTGGAAGCATCACATGTACCAAAGATTAAATTTTTAGGGTGCTAAGTGAACACACAAAGAATCATTCCTAGAAAATTAGGGTTTCAAAAACAACACATCATCTCAAGTAGGAAAAGCTAGGGTTTTGAGAGTACAACCTTTGTAGCTCCCTACGCTAGACTCCTCGGCTACTTAGGGTTTGGAAAAGGTCTGCTTGAACTCCTCTAGGTCCGCGATGATCCACCTGGAGTCCGCTTTGTCCAAGCTTGCAACTTCACACGATCAAGAAAGAAAATGGAAGATAACACTCTTCACTAATGGGCAAGACTAGTGTAGAATAGTGTTGTGGTTCTTTTTCTCACTTTAAAATCCTATCTTGTTGAGTATTTTGCTCACTTGAGTGATCTAGAGAGCAAAAGAGCAAGGAAGAAGAAGATGATGGCTTTTTGAAGAAGAAGAGAAATGATAATCACTAATGAAAAAATAGAAAATATATGTATATATATTTTCGACTCTTCATCTCAAACCATGGTTATATTAAATGGATATTATTTCACTTGAGTTAAAACATAAAAGAAAAGATTAACACATGGTTAAAAGGTAGGTGAGCATGGTTAGTTGAAGAAGAGTGTAGAAACCATGTATTAATCTTTATCTTTTGTTTTAAAACAAATGCAAATATATATATATATATATATCCATATATATAAACATAAGGTGTGATTCTTATATTGCCATCATTTTCTATGTATATACAACCATGAAGGATGATGTATGTATGTATGTGTGCATGCACATCCATATGTGCATGAACAAGAAAGAATGCATACATGCATGCATACATCCAAAAATACAAGAAAGGATTTCTAGTGAGAAACTAATGGTTAAATGATAAATCAACACTTGATTTAGCAATCCGGCCATATCACATACGACCCAACCAAAAGCAAGCCGTCCGATTAATATACGGTATCTTATACACGCATTTTAACCGGGTCCATGCGCATATCGCATACGCGCACCACAACGTTTCTCCTGGACTAGATAACTCCTTTGTGGGACTCTAAGACTCGTCAATACACTGGCAGTGGGTGATGATCATATCAAGCACCCCCAAGCCGCAAGCGGTCAGCTAAACGTAACGGCTATCCGGGTATTGAGCGATCAGAAGAAAACAAGCGAACCTGCTACAACTCCCGTCGAGCCAACCGGCAACACTACCGTGCAGTCCGGTCTCTTTGTCAGATATGCTGCATATCGAGCCTAGGGATGGTAAACGTCAGACCCCAATAATCGATAAGTCGTGCCGATGTGAGACCCATAACGGGTCGAGAAACTACTGGTAACACTTACTAGTAAATCTCTAAAAAAGCCCTGGCCAGGGACTTCCCTGTTACAGCCAATCGAGCACAGCGCAACATCAACCCCCAATACCGGGAGAGACGAAACCCCTCCTATCGCTCATTGCCTCCATGTGACTCGGGACTGTACCCAAAAACCACCGTTTTGCACGCCCTCATGGACGTGGTAAGGTGGAAATCAAAGCACAGTGGGAATCACACAAGACTCTATGATGATCTCGGGTCTACAGACTAACCTGCACAAGTGTCACCAGAGAACTGCCATCTGACGTGAGGTATAATACCATCTGGGAGTTCTCGGCGAGTCCGTCCAGTGTACCGAGTCTCCACTGAGCACCCGTATACGATCTCTGATGTCAAACACCAATGGATATGGGATCATCCATCGCCCATCTCATGGGTTGAGAAGCGTATACAGTAGTCTACACTGGTATATCGATGCCCCGTTTCGATACACCCACGACTAGGGACCTTGAAGGATGTACTTATGGACTACCATGTCCCCACTAGTATGATCCGCATCATAGTCCAGGTAGTCAAGTACACATCCTAAGGGCTTTACCAAGATGTAACTATAAGACAGTATAAAGAGACAAGTATACATGTTAAGATAAATAGCAACCAGATAGCATACTATCATATCGAGCAAGAAAGTCATCTCTATATATGTCCAAGCATCCAATATAATATACATCATCTGTACAATATTGCCCTCTAGGGCATACATACAACTAATAATCTCCCACTTGCACTAGGGCCAGCTGCTGTAGTATCTCATACCGAGCATCCCGAAGAGTCTCTCAAACTGTATCTGAGGAATGGCCTTCGTGAGTTGATCCGCTGTGTTATTCTATGTGTCAATCCTCCTGACCTCGATCTCCCGGCGATCAACTATCTCCCGGATCAGGTGATACCGCCTCAGAATATGCCTGGATCGCTGATGGGACCTGGGTTCCTTGGCCAAAGCCACCGCTCCATTGTTATCGCAATACAAAGGTATTGGATGCTCAATGAATGGAACCACTCCAAGTTCAGTAATGAACTTCTTGATCCAGATAGCCTCTTTGGCAGCTTCGTTGGCAGCGATGTATTCAGCCTCCATCGTCGAGTCTGCCACGGTTTCCTGCTTGGAACTCTTCCAGCTAACCGCCCCTCTGTAAAGGGTAAAGCCAAATCCCGACTGCGACTTAGAGTTGTCCTTATCACTCTGGAAGGTTGAATCGGTAAAGGACTCCACTTGGAGTTCTCCGTTACTATACACCAAGAGCATCTCCTTAGTCCTTCGTAAGTACTTGAGAATGCTCTTCACAGCTGTCCAGTGACTCTCTCCAGGATCAGCTTGATACCTACTCACTACACTTAGTGAGTATGCTACATCGGGTCTGGTACATAGCATCGCGTACATGATAGAGCCTACAGCCAAAGCATAGGGCATTCCTTGCATGCGAGCTCTCTCCAAATCAGTCTTGGGAGACATTTCTTTGGAGAGAGTGACTCCAGAGATCGTGGGTAAGTTCCCACGCTTGGATTCTTCCATACTAAACCTCTTTAGTATGGTGTCAATGTACCTGGACTGGGACAATCCCAATATCCTTTTAGATCTATCTCTATATATCCTGATTCCCAATATGCAGGAGGCATCACCTAGATCTTTCATTGAGAATCTTTGTGATAAGAAGAGCTTGACCGATTGCAGCATAGGAATGTCATTTCCTATCAAGAGTATGTCGTCCACGTACAATACGAGGAAGACAACCTTACTCTCTGCCACCTTCTTGTAGATACAAGGTTCATCTACGTTTTTGACGAAATCAAACTCTTTGATAACGACGTCAAAGCAGATCTTCCAGCTCCGCGATGCTTGCTTTAATCCATAAATGGATTTAAGCAGCTTGCACACCTTCCCGCTGCTCCCACTATCTACGAAGCCCTCTGGCTGAGTCATGTACACGCACTCTTCTAAATCACCGTTTAGAAAGGCGGTCTTAACATCCATTTGCCAGATTTCGTAGTCATGATATACAGCGATGGCAAGCATGATCCGGATGGATTTAAGCATAGCCACTGGAGAAAAGGTCTCGTCATAGTCCACACCTGGTCTTTGACGAAAACCCTTTGCAACAAGTCTAGCTTTGAAAGTCTCCACTTTCCCATCTACACCAAGTTTTTTCTTGAAGATCCACTTGCTCCCAATGGGTTTTACCCCATCAGGAGCATCTTCCAAAGTCCATATTTTGTTGGTGTACATAGATTCCATCTCGGACCGCATTGCATCCAGCCATTTCACTGAGTCCCCACTCGTGATGGCCTGTTTGAAGCTAGTTGGGTCATCATCCTCCATGATGCAATCCTCGCTCCCACCATCCATGAGAAAACCATAGTATCTCTCCGGTGGGCGAGGAACCCTACTAGATCGGCGGAGTGGCTGGGGTTCATTGGGAACTGCCGAATCCTCTGGTTCCACTAAATCTTCAGTTTGAGT
The DNA here is from genome assembly GCA_030015575.1 of Agapanthus africanus. NCBI lineage: Eukaryota > Viridiplantae > Streptophyta > Magnoliopsida > Asparagales > Amaryllidaceae > Agapanthus > Agapanthus africanus. Next base: position 298,623,715 of record CM057346.1, on the reverse strand, counting down.
TTGTGTAGCCGGAATTTCTTCTAGTTCTACTTCGTTGACACTAATTTCTTTTGTAAGAAATTCCTTTTCTAAAAAGGTGGCATGTCGAGAAACAAACACTTTTTGTTCCTCAGTATGGTAGAAAAGATATCCATGTGAATGTTTGGGATATCCCACAAACTTGCATAGAACTGACCGTGCCTCGGGTTTGTCCGGATTTTGCCTCTTGACATAGGCCGGACAACCCCATATCTTAACTCGTTTAAGACATGGTTTCTTCCCACTCCATGTCTCATATGGTGTGGTAGGTGCAGATTTAGATGGAACTTGATTCAATAGGTATGATGCTGTTTCCAGCGCATATTCCCAGAAGGAAATAGGTAACTCAGTTGTGTTTATCATAGAGCGCACCATATCTAATAGGGTGCGGTTCCTCCGTTCTGATACACCGTTGTGCTGTGGTGTATATGGAGGAGTCAGCTGAGAGAGAATCCCATTCTCTTTTAGGAAGTCCAGGAATTCAATGCTCAAGTATTCACCTCCTCGATCAGATCGTAGGATTTTAATACTTTTTCCGGTTTGGTTCTCGACTTCTTGTTTATATTCTCTAAATTTCTCAAAAGCTTCTAATTTGTGTTTCATTAGGAACACATACCCGAACCTAGAGAGATCGTCAGTGAATGTAATGAAGTACGCAGAACCATCCCTGGCATGTGTAGACATGGGACCGCATACATCGCTATGCACCAGTCCCAAGAGTTCCGTAACTCTTTCTCCGTGTCCCGTAAACGGAGTTTTGGTCATCTTGCCTTTGAGATATTGTCATAAGATGAAAATTCAAACAAATTCAAATATCCATCCGTATGCAACTTAGCCAGTCGTGTCGCATTGATGTGACCTAGTCTACAATGCCACAAGAAGGATTCGTTCAATTCTGAACTCTTCCTCTTGTGTGTGTTTGTTATGCTCAGAACTGTTGATTGATTTAGAACATAAATGCCATAGCACAACATGCCTGATCCAACCAACTTTTGGTTACGGAAAATGTTTATAATATTATCCTGTAATACAAAATTATATCCCTCTTTACTCAACAAAGAAACCGATATAATGGTGTATATCAGGTTCGGCATGTAATAGCATTCGTTCAGAATCAATGTATTACCAGTTGGTAATATAAGGTGATATTCCCCGACGGTTTTAGCTGCAACAATTGCACCATTTCCAACTCTTATGTCTTTATCACCTTCTCCAAGTTCTCTACCTTTCTTAAGCCGATATAACTGATTACATATATGGGATCCTGACCCGGTATCCAATACCCAGGACGTAGAGGAAATGGAGAAACAGTTCTCCGTAACGAACACACCCGAAGAAAGTGCATCATCATTTACTTTCTTCATTCGGGTGGCATGGGAATCCTGGTATTCTCCTATGTCCTGTTCAGTCCTATAACTCTTATAAGAAAGAACGGAACCAACGTTCCCCAGCACAGTATAACATGCGGGTTCGGTCAATACATCCATATTATTATCTTGATTAAGGCATGACATGGTCGCTTCCTGGAGAGAGAGAGAAGAAAACACTTTAGCGTATGCTCTTGCAAGATCAGATTGGTTATTATCTTATCTAATCAGGATGGCTCCCAATGTTTTTATCAAATCTTCCTTCAAACCTTAAAAGGAAAGACTAGCCGGGATTAATTACACCCTACAACTTCGCCGATCTTTCAGCCAGGCCAGTGTCGGTACTTTGAGGGAGGTTCCCCGTGCTTTCGCACAGACCTAATTAAAGTAAACCTCATTTTCCCAGAGGCGTAACCCCGTTGACACCTTTCTAGACACCTACTTGATCGGCTAATTGTCCTGTGTAAAACTCTCCCAGGAGTAACAATTACTCGCAGTGGGTATCGGGATCCAACTATCTCATAGAAGGTATGCAATCTCATAGAAAATTTCAACATTTGAAATTCCCGATAATATTTTGCCCCTAACCCCTATGACCTTGACAAAGGCCAACAAATCATAGGATGCTAGTCAAGTTCAACCCGTCATTTCTTGATTGAATCAAACCCAGCCGCACGACCCTTGACAAAGGCCAACAAGGTCGTACGACTGCCCTAAAACAATCTGCATCATATGCATAAGCAGATAAGCACTATTTAGCTACCGCACACTACGCCTTGACAAAGGCCAACAAACGTAGCACGAATACTAAACAGTTCTTATCTGAAATGACGGAGGGCTACGACAGGTTTTTCCGAAAACCCATTGCGTAATGAACTTGATATCGTTGTAGAATCGAGTGAATTTTGAAATGGAGTGATTTTGAGGTTTTCATTAGTTTTGCTAAAGAGGTCACTCCCGGTGAAGGGATCTCGGCTCTTTCCTCATCGAATAAGGTGCAGGACATATCATATATATCACTATGCAAAGCAAAACTCCAAAAGCAATCAAAAGTCAAACCGAATGTTGTAGCATCTGCCAGTTTTGCTAAAGAGGTCACTCCCGTGGAAGGGATCTCTTCTCTTTCCTCATCAAATAAGGTGCGGGATATATCATATATATCACTATGCAAAGCAAAAACTGTAGCTACCCTTTTTGAAAATTTGATTCTACAACATCTTTTAGGTTTCTTTTCTTTCATTAATCACACTAATGAAGTCCCATCATTTAAGTCACCTAAACATCACAGATAAATACGATGTACACTTATGCCATCCGCATTCACCTCGATGTCCCCTCGTGCACCGTTAGGTTAGGTAACTAACGACAGAGCAGGGCAGGGCTGGTGCGGGTGTAAAACATAAGTAACGTCTATATAATATATCATATATACTATATACTGTATCCATCACCACATATCAAATGATCACATCACAGATATCGCAGCAGAAACATAGATATAATGTGGGATATACTAGGACGTCCGTATTTAGTATTTAGCCAACAATAGAAAATACGGATTCCACAGTCGCGATGAATAGCCAAGCCCACACCCTGGACCCTTACGAGAGCGGCAAGCGACCCTACCAATTCTGGAGTTTAGGTGACCCGGTCTCGACTCTTCGAGATGGCCTCCCACTGAACCCCAGAACCCGGTCACCTGTGCTCCCCTCCTTGGGTCCATCCTAATGCGGAAAAGTAAATAATATACAACACTGGTGACATCAACCTCAACCCGTAATTGTCCCAAATAAAAGAATATTACATTACATTTGAATTTTACATGAATGAAAAATAAAACTCTCATCTCACATAAAACCCCCCGGCTATTCAATCGCGACAATCCTGCACATCATATCTCAGCAACACATAATATCATATATCATCAACGTAAGTAAGTATGCGTACCCCAATTGTCGTTGATGTATAGCAACGAAACCGGCGATATCGACATACTACACTTACGGTCACAGAAAAGAAAATGTAAAATTACAACATTTGGAATCCATATTCTCTTTAGACATCGTAAATGCGAAATATCACATACTTCGTGTTTCATGCCTAACGATATGAATTCCACATATTGTATCACATTCCAGATAAATAGACAGTATTAAAGTTTTCGAACGAATAATCAAATACCTAAAATTACCTAAAGCTCAACACTTGAGCAGAGTTCAAAAAACCCGGAATGTGACACAGTAGTAGCGGTCCAGCCGTAGAAGGGTCAAGCCAACGCCTCACATGTGGCACACCGTACTGCCTCAAACCCTAAGGTTCAAAAGGCAGTTCAAGATGGTCACATAATCGAGTTAAGTTTTGTTGTCTTCTAGAGAATCCACCACAAAACTTGCACGTATTTCCGAAAGATTTAAACCCCGTGAAAAAGTGAGTAAATGATACTTGTTCGAACAATTCAATACTTTCTAAATTACCCGGAAAAAAGAACAAAATTAAAATTCTGATCGAATCACCGAGTCCAAAATCATCCCCAGAAAATACCACACTAGATTCAGATTAAAAATACCTAAAAATATATACATATAGTTCTAAACATCACTGTATAAAAACGAGTCATCATCTCTTATGTACGGCCGCAAACCCACGGCCCAAGCAAGCTCTGGCCGCGGTTCCACGGTGGTATTTACTGTTCATGTCCTCGTGTTTCACAGCAGTGCTTAGATTTCCCTGCTGTATTTTTTACATATTAAAAACCACAGTTTCAAAAATTGACCAGAGAGGGTTCTAAAAAACCGTATTTTGGTTCGATCGGAGTTTTAACTTCGTTAAAATGTCGCCTAAAGTTCTAGGTCGGCTCTGATACCAATGTTGGGTTGACCTAGCACCTTATGAAGGGTTTGGAAGCATCACATGTACCAAAGATTAAATTTTTAGGGTGCTAAGTGAACACACAAAGAATCATTCCTAGAAAATTAGGGTTTCAAAAACAACACATCATCTCAAGTAGGAAAAGCTAGGGTTTTGAGAGTACAACCTTTGTAGCTCCCTGCGCTAGACTCCTCGGCTACTTGGGGTTTGGAAAAGGTCCGCTTGAACTCCTCTAGGTCCGCAATGATCCACCCGGAGTCCGCTTTGTCCAAGCTTGCAACTTCACAAGATCAAGAAAGAAAATGGAAGCTAACACTCTCCACTAATGGGCAAGACTAGTGTAGAATGGTGTTGTGGTTCAAAATCCTATCTTGTTGAGTATTTTTCTCACTTGAGTGATCTAGAGAGCAAAAGAGCAAGGAAGAAGAAGATGATGGCTTTTTGAAGAAAAAGAGAAATGATAATCACTAATGAAAAAATAGAAAATATATGTATAAATATTTTCCACTCTTCATCTTAAACCATGGTTACATTATATGGATATTATTTCAATTGAGTTAAAACATAAAAGAAAAGATTAACACATGGTTAAAAGGTAGGTGAGCTTGGTTAGTTGAAGAAGAGTGTAGAAACCATGTATTAATCTTTATCTTTTGTTTTAAAACAAATGCAAATATATATTTATATATCCATATATATAAACATAAAGTGTGATTCTTATATAGCCATCATTTTCTATGTATATACAACCATGAAGGATGATGTATGTATGTATGTGTGCATGCACATCCATATGTGCATGAACAAGAAAGAATGCATACATGCATGCATACATCCAAAAATACAAGAAAGGATTTCTAGTGAGAAACTAATGGTTAAATGATAAATCAACACTTAATTTAGCAATCCGGCCATATCACATACGACCCAACCAAAAGCATGCCGTCTGATTAATATACGGTATCTTATACGCGCATTTTAACCGGGTCCATGCGCATATCGCATACGCGCACCACAACGTTTCGCCTGGACTAGGTAACTCCTTTGTGGGACTTTAAGACTCGTCAATACGCCGGCAGTGGGTGATGATCATATCAAGCACCACCAAGCCGCAAGCGGTTAGCTAAACGTAACGGCCACCCGGGTATTGAGCGATCAGAAGAAAACAAGCGAACCTGCTAGAACTCCCGTCGAGCCAACCGGCAACACTACCGTGCAGTCCGGTCTCTTCGTCAGATATGCTGCATATCGAGCCTAGGGATGGTAAACGTCAGACCCCAATAACCGATAAGTCGTGCCGATGTGAGGCCCATAACGGGTCGAGAAACTACTGGTAACACTTACCAGTAAATCTCTAAAACAGCCCTGGCCAGGGACTTCCCTGTTACGGCCAATCGAGCGCAGCGCAACATCAACCCCCAATACCGGGAGAGACGAAACATCTCCTATCGCTCATTGCCTCCATGTGACTCGGGACTATACCCAAAAACCACCGTTTTGCACGCCCTCATGGATGTGGTAAGGTGGAAATCAAAGCACAGCGGGAATCACACAAGACTCTATGACGATCTCGGGTCTAAAGACTAACATGCACAAGTGTCACCAGAGAACTGCCATCTGACGTGAGGTATAATACCATCTGGGAGTTCTCGGCGAGTCCGTCCAGTATACCCAGTCTCCACTGAGCACCCGTATACGATCTCTGATGTCAAACACCAATGGATATGGGATCATCCATCGCCCATCTCATGGGTCAAGAAGCGTATACGCTAGTCTACACTGGTTTATCGATGCCCCGTCTCGATACACCCACGACTAGGTACCTTGAAGGATGTACTTATGGACTACCATGTCCCCACTTGTATGATCCGCATCATAGTCCAGGTAGTCAAGTACACATCCTAAGGGATTTACCAACATGTAACTATAAGACAGTATAAAGAGACAAGTATACATGTTAAGATAAAGAGCAACCAGATAGCATACTATCATATCGAGCAAGAAAGTCATCTCTATATATGTCCAAGCATCACATATAATATACATCATCTGTACAATACTGGCCTCTAGGGCATACATACAACTAACAGTGTTTACGAAGGAGGTGCTGCCAAAATTTTTAAGAAAGTAAATTGGACTTGAAAGAATTTGTACTTGAAAAATTCAAAAGTTTTAACAATGTTCTTATCAGTTACTACTTTTGATAGTTTAGACTGTTGGGTTTTCGGCTTACTTGAATTGCGTTATGCATGTAGACTTTACGTTGTTTAAGGGCCGTCACGTGCCAAATTTCGGGTCGTGACAAAGTTGGTATCATAACGGTAAGTTTTACCTTTCGGAGTGTAGGATGACCTTGGTATGATGGAGTAGGTAGCTTAAGCAAAGTAACGTAGTGTGTGTATGTCCGCGGCATACTAACGACACAGTACACCGCCTAAAGTGACCTATGTACTAATTGCTTGAAATTCCTTCCTTGATGATACATATCCTTGTGATTCGATTTCCATGTTCTTATCGAATCCTATTTCTTTTCATAGCCTTTGCCGCCGATGACTATGAGGACTCAGAGTGATGCAGCGAGAGCCGAGGTCAGAGTTGACTCGTGTGGGACAAGAACTGACCAGGATGGCGTGCTCGTTGCACAGGAGCAGATGGATCCGCCTTCGATAGATCTTACCGCTAGGCTTAAGGCAGAGATGCAGGACTTGCACAAGACGATGAGATCGTTAGTTGAGGCCAGTCGAGCGCAGCGACAGGAGGTTGTCACCCCTGTTACCCAGTTATTTCTTACGATCAGCACATAGCATTGTGTTACTTACACAGCACCAGTGGATGCAGCCCTAGTTGATGAGGCACGTCTGTAAGTCCACGGTAGCGCCCCGGCCGTCTAACAGACGTCAATATGCGGAACAAAACTTTTGCGACTGGCGCTATCGCGTACTATAACCCGGATCTACCATTAAAGCTAAACTAACATATTGTAAAGAGGGTAGAATTGTTATACCGAACGATCCGAGTCATTCGTTCTTTAACCATCATCCCACGCTTTGTTGCGGCGGCTTCGATCTTCTGAAACTCCAGTCTCGTCGTCCAGGTGGCACCACGTCGACGGATCTTTAAACGGGCTCCCGCCTCTGAACCGAGGCAACTCGGTCGTCAAGTTTGCTAAAAGAGACGACCAAGATGTTGTAGAGAATGAGTAAAACATTTTTTGTCTAGTTACGTCCAAGGTTATTGACGAACGGTTAATGAAGTTGCCAATTTGGATCGGGTGAAATGAGAAATCAATATATGAAATTTCTATGAAGCAAATTTCATAAGCTTATGCCAAATGAATTAATCCCATAACCTCACTAGAAAGGGCCGGCCACTATATAGAAGAGGTAGGGTAAGTGTAGGAGAGGGGAGGGTGAGCCTAAGCCATGAAACTTATCATAACAATTAAAGAAAGAATGAATCATCAAGAACATTAAATGCAAAACCATGAATCATTAACCTAGTCACCATAACAACTCATCACTCATTAAATGCTTCATTAATGAACTAATGACTCATGTGCCTTGTCATCATCTAGAACCATCTAGAAGCATGACTCACTCTCATGGCTCACCCAAGAAGATAAATCCGCATTTAACCGAATGTTAAATACGGCCGATAGAAAACTGGAAACTGGCAACTTCCAAAAGTGATCCTGAAACGAATTTCAGGATAACCCCGTAATGGTATAAACATACCCGCATTTGTATTACGACCGAATAAAAATACAACTGAGACAAAGATATTATATCTACACAGTATAATACTGGGACCCGGCTTAAACCAAAACCTACCAGTATTATCTGCCCGAAAAAGGACACGTGCGAAAACGCACGTGCATTTTCCGAACCCTGCCATTATACCATACGGCATCTACAACGTTTCGCCCGAACTTGGGAAAGTGTCTGTGGGGGACTCTAATGACTCATCAATACAATGGCACTGGGTATAACCACTAGTACGTCAGAGGTACAAGCTGTACGTAACGGTTTGCCAATGTATTGATTGGACGGGAAGCTGACGAGCGAACTCATCTATAAACCCTACTGAGCCTGACAGTGACAATATCCGTACAGTCCAGATCATTCTTCTATGAGTATCGCATATTAGGCCTAGGGGGTTAGTAAACATCAGACCCCCAATAGCTGCATAAGTCGTGTCATTGAGCAGCCCAGAACACCCTGAGATACTACTGGAATACCTTCCAGTAAATCTCGATTACCCTGGCCAGGGATTTCGTGTAATGGCTCTCCTAAACACAGCGCGATCTCATCCCCAATACCGGAAGAGACGAATCCCTTGCCGATCCGCTCACTTGCCTCCAATGTGGCTCAGGACTGTACCCAAAATATACCTGTTTACACGACTCCTTTGAACCGTGGTAGGGTATAAATCAAAGCACAGTGGGAACTCACACGAGACAAATGGCGACCTCAGGTCAATGAACTAACCTATACACATGTCACCAGGGAACTGCTATCTGACGATATGTATAATACCAACTAGCACGTTCCCGGCGAGTCCTATCCGGTGTACTCATAACCCAATGAGCACCTGTGTACATCTTAGGTGATCCAACTGACACCAGTGGCTTATGAGACCGGCCACCGCCCCTCGTCGGAGTCTCGACTGTATACACTAGTCTACTCTGGAGTATCGATGCCCTGTTTCGAAACTCCAACAACTAGGGACACTTAAAAGATGTGCTTATAGACCCCAGCTCCCACATATATGATCGCCATCATACTGCTAGTAGTCAAGCAAGAGTCCTATGGGCTTTATCAACATATACATGGTGACAAAGACAAACCAGATAGCATACTATCATCTCGAGTAAGACTGTTCTATCGGTATAGGTCCTCCATCAATCATTGCAATCACGTACCTGCGATCCAATAATTGACTTAGAGGGCACTATATCCAAAAATCTCCTACTTGAACTTAAGGCTAATTATTGCGATGTAGTGTACTCACAGCTCGTGTGATATCGAGCATCCAACTCCTCTACTATTCAGTTTCACAAAGTTTGTTTGTAAAACTCTTGTGTTCGAGAAAGAGCCTCAGTGAGTGGATCCGTCCTGATGTTTCTTTCTATGTCTCTCTAAATCTCAACCTCGCGGAGAAACCATCTCCCGAATTGAGTAATACCTGTCTTAGAATATGTCTGGATATCTGATGGGACCTAGTTCATAAATGAACTCCAAATCCAAACTTCTTAGACTGTATCGATAACTGAAACTAATCAGTGTCCAGCACCATGCCTCCCACAGTACCCCCTTGGACCACCTGTCCATAATACTGTCCCTGGTCTGAGGGAAAACTATAACTCAGACAATCACCATGTCATCCAGGTCAACTGTGAAGCCTGGAATAATAACCGTCTCCCGAAGGAGGCTGCCGTCATCAAATCCGTAGAACATGTACTTATGTTCTATAACTGCTTTCGTATGTTTCTTCAGGATTGGATTAATATAAACTTATCGCATCTAGTGCAATAACGACATCTGGTGTGGTACTTTACATCTCACGATTGACTCAATTGCCTAAGCAAGTGATCTGCCAATCATGCACGTCCCTCTCCCCTTTAGTCTGTAAGACACCTTTAGAGAGGGTGAATCCATCACCTGCAGGTACACCACCATGCCAGGAGTCATCTATTTCTAAAATACTATTAGAATACTGTCAAAGTACCCACATTGGGAAACTACCCAAATCTAGATCTAAAACCATAGATCTAGTAACCAGAATGTCAGATATTATATCCATATCCTTTGTGGAGAAACAACTGTGTGACGACCACAGTACAACCGATCGTAGTATAGGAATTTTACTTCCTACTCTTTGTATGTCATCCAAATACCAAGACATCACACCCTATTACCTTCTTAACAGATCCATCCCCTATTCTGATGAAGTCAAACCCATGACTGTCACATCAAAAATTAGATGATCTTATCTCTGCTATATGTGCTTAAGTCTATAAATAGACATAAGCTACTTGCCCACTATGCTTCCGCTGCTCCCACTGAGTACGACAACCCTCTGGCAGAATAATATATACGTACACTTCTAAATCTAGTTTAGAACGACGGTATACTAAATCTCCTGCCGAGTCTCATAGCCTGGAACAACAGTAGTGTCAAGTCTGGGTAAACAAGAACCTCCCTGTCACCTTCCTTGAGGCTACCGGAGTACCTCTTGGTTGTCTGAGGTTACCCATCATATCTGCGGAGTGGCTATTGGAATGTTAAACCTGATTGAATATATAGGTTCTATTAAAATTTCCATAATCGTTTGCGGTTCTGGAATCACTTTCAGTTCTACCATACTCCCACTAATGTTTTCTGAAAAAATCCATTTTACTAAAACTGTGGTGAGTCTAGAACAATATCAATATTGATCTGTCAGATGGTAAAAAATCAACCCTCATCAAAGCTAGGGTCAACCCATAAACTGCCATTACAGAAACGTGCCTTGAGTTATCCAGTGTCTGGTTTTAAGCATAAGCTGGACAACTCCCCTTACCTTAACATCGTTAAGATATGAAGCATTCTATATCCAATATAGAAACATTGGCACTTATTTAATTGGAACCTGATTCAAATCCTGCAGCTGTCTCCAGTGCATATCAACTTAATGGAGAGAGGCTAATCAGCATTACTCAACTTAGGAATCCATCCATTTATGAGTAACCTGAAAGAGAAACAAGTTTCTCAAAACCATTACTATCAACTGAATGCTAATCACAAGAATCTACATCTTCGATTTCTTTGAAGAATCCCGATACTTGTGACACTTGGTTCTCTACTTTATTCCTATACCCACAACTTCTCAATACTTAGACATTGTATTTCTACGAAACACTTGTCTAAAAACTAGAGAAGTCACAACTAATTAGAATATACTACGAAGACTAACCCCTTTGTCCTGATGGACACTGGACAACATACAATACTCTGTATAAGTCCGCTGAGTTGAATAACTCAAAACCTGTGCGTCGTAGGTTGAAAACTGTCCCCAGAAGATTTCCTCAAATATCACCAATTACAATGAATTCCGATATAATGTGGATGATCACCTAATTCCCAATAACTTACTCCCACTCATTATCTGTAAAACTATACAGATGTGAGAATGAAACCTGGTAAATACATACCCTGCAGTAAGTATCTAATCGGGAAATCAGTTTTCTTTTAACAATGCACAGTAAAACTGAAACATGAAAATGTTTCGTAGGGGTATCCTGGTATTCTTAATAATGCCTCTTCTATAATCCAATTCATGACTGTAACCGTATATTTCTTTGCAATCTCTCCAAATCCCTTTATTTGTCTTTATTCATTACCTTCTGTACACCATCATTAGGCTAAGTGGTTTTCTTCCTTCCCTACCGTTCGGCACCAGCCTATGATTTGGAAGAAGAATATCCAGTAAGCATAAAAGGTGTACCCTCCTAATCCTAGGAGTACTCGCAACTTGAGAGAAAGTGATGATAAAAGACAACTGAATAAACCTTATTCCTGTTTCTCCTGAACCAGAATCCATCCTTGAAAAAATACCCTTCGAGTTCGTATATAATCATACGATGGATTCATCCAATGGAATTGGATGTTCGTAGTGATACGGGTTGTTCTGGAGAAATTAAAGGTGAAGTAGGAGTGGCGATGAAATACATGGTTTGGTCGTGAATGCTAGTAGTCACAATTTATTTTGCACTCTTTCTAATTCCTTTATTTTTCTTTACATATTACCTTCTGCACACCCTACTTAGGCTAATTGGTTTTCTTCATTCCCTACCTTTCGGCACCTGCCTATGGTTTGGAATAAGACTATCCAATAAGCGTAATAGGTGTACTCTCCTAAACCAAAGAGCCCTCGCAACCTGAGAGAAGGTGATAATAAAAGACAACTGAATAAACCAATTCTATTTCTCCTGAACCTGGATCCATTCTCGAAGAAATCCCTCCGAGTTCGTATATAACCATATGATGGATCTATCCAATGGAAGTGGATGTCCGTAGTAATACGGGTTGTTCTGAGAAATACAAAGGGTAAAAGAAGGAGCGGCAATGACTTATGCAACTAGGACAATCCAAAAGCCAGTATATTAAGAAGGTTCGGTCAACTTGGTCACTGAGTTATAGTTTAGGGTCGGTTAAAGGTCGCTGCTAAAGAGAGAGAGAGAGAAAGAAACACTCTGCGTGCACTCTAACCTAGATCAGAATGGTTATCATTTTATCTAATTAGGAAACCTCCCACTGTAATCTAAAATTCTCCTCCAAACCTGAAAGAAGAATTAATCGGGATTACCGAAGAGTAAACCAACTCATCAGTGGGAATCGAGATCCAACTATCATCGCATGATAACTTGATGGAAGCCACTCAAGTTAACACACTCCAGAAGGTATGCGCAAGTCTGGCAAGTTTCCTGTATGTTTGAAACTCCCGATATAATTTTTATCCCATGCACTTATGACCTTGACGTAGGCCAAAAAATCATAAGCCACATGTCAAGTTCTACCCGTCGTTGTCCTGATTAACTTAGGTCATCGTACATGCCCTTGACGTAGGCTAACAAGGCTGTACGTCTTTCCTAAACTAATGCATCTATCTGTGCAATAAATGAATACCCAGCAGCTCCCAAACACTACGGCTTGACGTAGGCCAACAAACATAGCTTGAATACTACTGACCAACCATAAGAAACGGCGGAGGATTACGGCTGGTTTTTGGCGAAAAACCTTTAACATAATGAACTTGATCTCGTTGAAGGAATCTGATAGAATTTTATAAAAAATATAGCAGCGAAAACCTTTTGCTAAAGAAGTCACTCCCGGTGAAAGGATCTCGGCTCTTTCCTCGTAGAATGAGGTGCAGGATATTCCAACTGAATACCGCGATGCAAAGCAACTCGTAATCGATTATATAGAAGTTATTACCCTGATGCAAACTTTTGCCCAAGGGGCACTCCCGGTGAAGGGATCTCGGCCCTTGCCTCGTCGAATGAGGTGCAGGATATTCTAACTGAATATCACTTTGCAAAACAAAAGGAAACGTCTTTGTAATAACTCTTTTTTTAAAATTTGTTCCAACAACATCAAATATAGGTTTGTTTTATCCTTGCATTAATAAGAATCAATGCAGTCCCATCAATCAATCACACCAGAAAAGAACGAAAATAAAATGTACGTATATGCCATCCGCATTCGTCACTGGGTCCCGTCATCACCCGTTAGGTTACTTAACTAACGACAGTGCGGGGGCTGGACTAGCGCGGGTATAAAACATATACAACATCTAATAGTATATAGACTAATATACAATAATCGCTCCAGGCGTGATAATATGCAACATTATAGAAAAGTAATAAGCATCACAGAACTATACAGATAATCTGGGATCCCCGGGTTTCACAGAGCCGCTGCTGAAACCTGACGTTCCCCTGGTCGTGTGGATAGCCTGTGCAATGAAACCTAGACCCCTACGGGTGCGGCAAGGTAGTCCCCTACAGCATAGTGAATGGAACACCCGGCACTTCACGGAATCCGGTAAATTGAGCACCCCTCCTTTGGTCAAACAGTACCCCCTACGAGTGCGGCGAATAGTCTGCCAATTCTAGAGTGAGGTCCCTTTGCCTCTCAAAGCCATGAGATATGGACCCGTTGCCCTCCAGAACCCGGCTATCCGTGCACTCCTTCTCGGGATAAACCTAGTACAGAAATGAAAATATATATAACGGGTACATCGACCTCAACCCGGTCGTGCACCAAAAGAATATTGTACAACAGGCAGTGACGGCAGTTCACATGTTGGACGCTCGCCCCGCAATATCAAATATACAAATAAATCCAAATAGCACTATCATTGCACCCTGCTATCCACCACGACAAATCCGCAACATCACAACACAACACAGAACATCAACGCGAATGTCACGTTCGCAAACCCGTGTAAAAGAACTATAGCAATCAGACGCGGTTTACCGATCAAATGACATTCCCGGTCGGAGATATAATGTAAATACTGTAAACTAACAAGTTTAAAATTTCGATCGACAAAATTTCCCGAAGTGGGCCCCACAAACATCTGCTGTATAGTAACAAAAACTAGGCCCAAAAGAAATGTATCAAAAACCACATTTTCCTGTAAAGAAGCTACTGTTAAAATTTGGTCACGTGTTCCTATAGAATGGCCGCGGATGCGCGGTCAAACCCTAGGTTTGACCGCGGATCCGCGGCGCTTCTGTAAGAACACTGCTCCAAATTTGAACAGTGTGCTTCAAATAGCCTGCTCTATTTTCTGAAGTGCTAAAAATAATTTTTAAACTTGATTTAAAATCGATAGAAACTTCGTACAGAAAAAATGTAGTTTTCGAAAAACCGTTTGATCGATATTCTAAACACGTTAGCACAAGTTGGTATAGCTTAATGTTGAGGCTCTGATACCACTGTAAGTCCACGGTAGCGCTCCGGCCGTCTAACAAACGCCAATATGCGGAACAAAACTTTTACGACTGGCGCTATCGCGTACTATAAACCGGATCTGCCATTAAAACTAAACTAACATATTGTAAAGAGGGTAGAATTGTTATACCGAACGATCCCAGTCCTTCGGTCTTTAACCATCATCCCACGCTTTGTTGCGGCGGCTTCGATCTTCTGAAACTCCAGTCTCATCGTCCAGGTGGCACCACGTCGATGGATCTATAAACGGGCTCCCGCCTCTGAACCGAAGCAACTCGGTCGTCAAGTTTGCTAAAAGAGACGACCAAGATGTTGTAGAGAATGAGTAGAACATTTTGTCTAGTTACGTCCAAGGCTATGGACGAACGGTTAATGAAGTTGCCAATTTGGATCGGGTGAAATGAGAAATCAATATATGAAATTTCTATGAAGAAAATTTCATAAGCTTATGCCAAATGAATTAATCCCATACCCCCACTAGAAAGGGCCGGCCACTATATAGAAGAGGGAGGGTGACTGTAGGAGAGGGGAGGGTAAGCTTAAGCCATGAAACTTATCATAACAATTAAAGAAAGAATGAATCATCAAGAACATTAAATGCAAAACCATGAATGCTTCATTAAATGCTTCATTAATGAACTAATGACTCATGTACCTTGTCATCATCTAGTACCATCTGGAAGCATGACTCACCCTCATGACTCATCCAAGAAGATAAATCCGCATTTAACCGAATGTTAAATACGGCCGATAGAAAACTGGAAACTGGCAACTTCCAAAAGTGATCCTGAAACGAATTTCAGGATAACCCCGTAATGGTATAAGCATACCCGCATTTGTATTACGACCGAATAAAAATGCAACTGAGACAAAGATATTATATCTAAACAGTATAATACTGGGACCCGGCTTAAACCAAAACCTACCAGTATTATCTGCCTGAAAAAGGACACGTGCGAAAACGCACGTGCATTTTCCGAACCCTGCCATAATACCATACGACATCTACAACGTTTCGCCCGAACTTGGGAAAGTGTCTATGGGGGACTCTAATAACTCATCAATATAATGGCACTGGGTATAACCACTAGCACGTCAGAGGTACAAGCTGTACATAACGGTTTGCCTATGTATTGATTGGAAGGGAAGCTGACGAGCGAACTCATCTATAAACCCTACTGAGCCTGACAGTGACAATATCCGTACAGTTCGGATCACTCGTCTATGAGTATCGCATATTAGGCCTAGGGGGTCGGTAAACGTCAGACCCCCAATAGCTGCATAAGTCGTGTCAGAGAGCAGCCCAGAACACCCTGAGATACTACTGGAATACCTTCCAGTAAATCTCGATTACCCTGGCCAGGGATTTCGTGTAATGGCTTTCCTAAACACAGCGCGATCTCACCCCCAATACCTGGAGAGATGAATCCCCTGCCGATCTGCTCACTTGTCTCCAATGTGGCTCGGGACTGTACCCAAAATATACCTGTTTGCACGACTCTTTTGACCCATGGTAGGGTATAAATCAAAGCACAGTGGGAACTCACACGAGACAAATGATGACCTCAGGTCGATGAACTAACCTGTATACATGTCACCAGGGAACTGCTATCTGACGATATGTATAATACCAACTTGCATGTTCCCGGCGAGTCCTGTCCGGTGTACTCATAACCCAATGAGCACCTGTATACATCTTAGGTGATCCAACTGACACCAGTGGCTTGTGAGACCGACCACCGCCCCTCGTCGGGGTCTCGACTGTATACACTAGTTTACTCTGGAGTATCGATGCCCTGTCTCGAAACTCCTATGACTAGGGACACTTAAAGGATGTGCTTATAGACCCCAGCTCCCACATATATGATCGCCATCATACTGCTGGTAGTCAAGCAAGAATCTTATAGGCTTTATCAACATATACATGATGACAAAGACAAACCAGATAGCATACTATCATCTCGAGTAAGACTGTTCTATCGGTATAGGTCCTCCCTCAATCATTGCAATCACGTACCTGCGATCCAATAATTGACTTAGAGGGCACTATATCCAACAACGTCTTCCCGAGACTTTAGAAGTTTCAGGACTGCGGAGGGCTCGTACAGGTGTATCAGCCCAGAGACAGAGGCTTAGTCGCCATAACAGGCTTCGTACACGTCGCGGGAGTAGCAGAGGCTTGGGACGAGGACAGTTGTTTAGCTCTTATCCCCAGGAGGGTCAGCAGCCATGGAGTGGATGTTTTCGATGCGGGAGCCTTCATCACGTCATCAGGAATTGTTCCTTAGCACCGCGTCAGGCTTGTGTCCAGAGAGGTCGTGGTCGCGGAGGGTTTGTTCCGAGGGGACAGTTTGGTAGAGGAAGAGTTCAGCCTGTTGCGGGTAGAGGGCAGATATGAGAGTTTGCTTCAACTCATCGGGACGCACGGGCGTCCAATGCAGAGTTTTCAGGTATTCTAAATTTGTATGTTCTTTTGATTCGTATGTTTGTTTAGTTCGGGATCTATGCACTCGTTTGTTCTACACACTTTATGCCGTGGTTGGGACAAGAGTCGTGTATGCTAGATCAGCCGTTTGTTATGTTAATTTCTGTCAGCGATTCTTTTGTTGCGCGACACGTGTTTCGGTCACGTGCCAATCAGATAGGAGATAAAGATTCGTCCGTTGATTTGGTCCTTCTAGAGATGTTGAACTTGATGTTCTCCTGGGCACGGACTGGTTAGCTACGTGTTATGTGTCTATGGACTACCGCGAGAAAACAGTCAGGTTTTGTTTTCCCGGCAAGTCAGTTCTTGTTGTGCGCGGGGGGGGGGCAGTGGTGCCGCCTCTCACAGCTTGAATTCATCTTTTTCGCTAGTCGGCTTTTGAGGAGAAGATGATGAGGATTCTTGGCTTCCATTAGTGATACCGGAGCCACAGTGGGTTTGTTGGACCGTATTCCTATCGTGCGAAAGTTTTCCAACGTTGTTCCAGATAACCCGGCGAAGTTTAGGGAGCTTAAGGATCAGCTGCAGAGTTGCTAGATGTAACATTTCAGAAAGATATAAAATATTATTTTTGGAATTTAATATTTTATATTTTTCCCGAAAACTGCCCGATTTGCGAAATTGGGGTTTTCGAAAAAAAAGTTGTAAATATGTACCAATAATTGTGAAATAAAAGGAAACTAAAATGATTTATTCATTTAAAAATATATTTAAAGGATTTGGCAATTTTAAAATTTATTATATTCAGTTTTGATAAAAACCCGATTAGTGCACTGCTAATCGCGATTAAGCCAAATATGTGTTTCTACAGTTTTCATGGTTAGTGCACCATGACATGTTTCATTTGGTTACATGTTTCATTTCATTTGTGTTGTGTGTTATGGTTTATTGGTGGTTGACTTTAGAAAAGAAAATAAAAGGAAAAGGGAAATGATGACTTGAAGAGAGAGAAAGGGGACATCATGATGGGAGTGAGCATGCTTATAGTGAGAGAGAAAAGATAGAATAATTGAGAGAGAGAAGGAAGAGGGCTATCTCATTTTAGTTCCTCCACCATTTTCTCCTCCTTCTTCTTTCTCATCTCCCTCCACCATCTACCCCAAAACCCATCTCAAATTACTCCCCAAAACTCTATAAACCTTTAACAAAAAATGACCACCTCTTCACCCTCTATGCATTGGACCAAGAAAAATTGAATTGTGATGACCTTGCGAAGCTAGGGTTTCTCTTGAGTTCCACCAATGAGGTATAACTTCTTCCTTTTAGTTTAGTTTTGTACGATGTCGTATTTTAGTGTCGTTTTGTGCCATCGACAACCTGTTGTGACCCCGAGACATGTTGGTGAAAACAAACAGTATGGTAATGTTATACTCGTAACCCTAAGTGACCATCTGAAGAACAAGACCTATCTGGGCGGTTTTGGCCGGCGGCTATTAGGGAAATTCCGGCGACCTCGGGTGTGTAGGGGAGTTAGGGATTGGATTTCTTAGGTTAGTTGCCTGAAGCTGTTTAGAGGTGTTTGGTCTTACTAGATTTTTCTGTTGTGAAAAGAGGTGAAATCTGGGAACAGTTAGGAGTGTTTACATGACCATGGTGACACAATTCCTGACCTGAGCCTTAGAATTGAACCGATGCGCGAACTTAGGATTTGTTCCGTATCGGTTTAGTGAACTTTGGGAATTCCTAGTTAGGGTTTGAAGGGATTTTTGAGTTGCGGTTGTGCTTAAAAACCTTAGTGGTGACCTTAAACCCCCTTGGTGCTAGAAACCCAGACCCAACACAAATACAAAACCTGAAACCCCAAAACAGAACTATTCATGTCGGTTTATGAGGAAATTAGAGTGTGCAGGTAAATCTGGGATGACCCGGGGAAATTCTGAGGCAAACAAACAACTCTAGAGACCCAATAGGACCACTAAGCACCCACTGTAGAAGTATGAGACCCCAACTCACCTGGAAAACCGTCCTGGCCGGAATTTGTCTTAGTGTGGCCAGCCCCTCTGAGAACATAGGTGCCCAGGTTGCCCCCATAGCTTATATACACTATGTACATAACCCTAGACTTGTTTGCTTGGCTTTATTTGACCTGAGTCAAATTCAGGGAGCATTTTAGTGCGATTTTAGCTATGCTTTTCCGTATTTTGAATGATGAGTTTGGATATTTGGATTCATTTTTGGTTGTCGCATGTTTGTACATCGACGACAAGGGTTGTTTGGTTGATTTTGTAAGCGTATACTACAGGTTCTAACCTACGAGCAAGGCGCGTGCCGTTTTGGAATTTAGAACTTTATTTTAATAGCGTTGCGATATGTGTTGTTATTGTAGGTACCTTCGCGTGGATTCCGAGGCGACGGAGTGTGGCGTCAATGACTACGGCAAGCGAAGACCACGGTGAGTAGATCTATATCTACGGGGGAGGTCGGGTGGATGGCGTATAACACTCCTGCAAAGTTTTGATGGAAAACTGATTTATAGAATATGGTTAAGGAAACCTAGACTAGGAAACTAGGGTTAGAATGAAGATAGCTATGAAACCATATTAGAAACTAGAGGATAGTTAGAAGTGATACGTAACGACTATTATAAGATGACGGAATTTGAGGATGACATGTGACGACATTGCCGTTTGGGGTACTATAGGACTAGATAGCCGATGTAGATGTGTCATCCGAACCATACCCTTTTCTAAACCGAAGAATCGTATGAACCTTTTAAATATATACTTTGAGGGACGTTACGGATTTTCAAATGATATCTTTTCTTTAAAAACACCGTAACTCCTATTTTCAAAACTACGATTCGCTTCCTGTAAAATCTGCTTGTATGGTTCGGGTTTGTATGTTAGATTAGATGCTTATACTTATAGTAGAGATAGAATGTTTATGTAAACTCGACTTGATGTGAGATATAAATGCGATGAAAGAATATAAGACTGATATGATGATATGTTGATATGATGATATGATGATATATTGGTATACGGATGCGAGTCGATCGAGATGATTTATACCCTGCCGGTCCCCGGATATGAGATTATTGCGGATGTAACATGGGACATAGGTACTTATATATATATATATAATGTTGTGAATCATGGATGATAGGCCGTACGTGATATTAGGCCATACCATTATTTGTCTAATAAGATGATAGGATCCCTATTAGCTTAATGCCGCCGTACGTTGATTTTCCGTGCGTGATGAGTTTGACTTGATGTTGATCCATACCCTTGACTAGAGGTTGTCGTACGATGTATTAAACCGTACACGATCTTGTTAGGCTGGATGCCGATTAATAGATTTACCAACTCGATCATGTTGGATACGTATACCCGTCAGTATTTGCATATGATTATCTTATGCTGCATTAATATTATTCTTATTGCCTTGCTTATACCTGTGATAATACACCTGCACCATTATCGATGATGCGTATGTTACACGTACACAGATTGTAGGCTCACACACTTCATCATCGATAATTGCTATGTCACTATACAGTAGGATTACTGCATCATGATATGACTCTTCGCATAACTTGCTTGTGCACATACACATTGTATATTCATATTGGTGCACACATACATTGATACATCCATATTTGCGCACATACACATCGTATATTCATATTGGTGCACATATACATTGATACATCCATATTTGCGCACATACACATTGTATATTCATATTGGTGCACATATACATTGATACATCCATATTTGTGCACATACACATTGTATATTCCTATTGGTGCACATATACATTGATACATTCATATTTGCGCACATACACATTGTATATTCATATTGGTGCACATATACATTGATAAATCCATACTTGAGCATATACATATTGTGCCTACATAGATAACTGGTTTTATTGGGAAATTGGGAACCGCATGTTATATTTTAAAAACTAGAATCATTTAAAAGAGCGGTTTTCCCTTAATATGTCATATCACCGTTCCATGTTGCATGATATACGGATATGCTTATATCTCTATTATATGTCGCATACGTCATGCTATATGATTTTACGCATTGAGATATGCTGTTTTCATGAGATTTCTGGATTTGAGAACCGTGGACATTTTAAAAGAGATTATGTGTTGTTTTAAAAACCTGGTTTCTCTTGATATGATATTTCAGTGCGTCCACCATGCGTTTTTTCGGTTCTGAGACGTGTGACATGTGAAACCCGATTCGAGGAGGCAGATGAGGCCGATTGCGGGTATATGGTGGACCCGGTATGGTACCCCGGGGCAAGAAAGGGATGCTGTGTATACAGACGGTGCGCTTGGCAGAGGGACTACTACCTACCGGTGATAGTATTTGGGCTCGGCAGATATCCGGAGGATACCGACCGGAGTCGAGAGATGATATGGGCCGATCCGGACTGATGGAGCCCGTGGGCCAATCCGGACTGACGGAGCCCGATATATGAGGATTTACGTGCCGATGCTGGGCATGGTATTCATGATGTTTTTGAGTTTCGATGCTAGGCACTCAGGTTCTATGATTTTGATGTGTCGTGAGGGACACCGTTGATTTACATCCTCATACTTTCATGCACACTCTTTTATGATATTTATGTGCAAGCATACATTGATTATATGGGTGGACGAGATCCACATGCATACATACATTGATTACCTGGATGGACGAGATCTACATGCATACATACCTTCGTTATACTGTTGGATGTTATCCACATGCTTATAGGCATTGACTACCTTGTTGGCACACATACCGACCCGGTCACCTAGATATCATTGTATTACCTTTATGATATAGTTGACCTAGGAGTCGTTATTTATTCAATTTCTACTAGTCGATATATTTCTATTCATGAGTTGACAACTCACCCCCGTTGTGCCACGGTTCTTGCAGGTTGCCCGTTTGGATCAGTAGCGGCTTCGCTGGCACACAGTTGCATCCGGGTGTTTTGCACTAGTAGGTGGGACATTTGTATCGTACCCACTCTTGTATCTATATTTCATTATTGTATCTAGTTAACTCCATCAATCAAATTTAGTAAATTGTTTAAGTAATGAGACTTAGTGGGATTGTGGTTGCGAGACTTAGAGCGAGGGGTTTTTCGCTACTTGTGGTATTTATGTCTTGCTTTCCTTTATCTTTTGTGGTGAACTTCGCCGTTGGGCGTCGTATACTTAGTTTTACTGTATTGCGTGGTTGTGATCCTCCGTTTGGCGAAGAGCTAGCTCCCGCTTGGGGATGCCTTTATCATTATTATGTATTTGTAGTTTTGGATCAAAATATACAAAGGAGGTGCTGCCAAAATTTTCTAAAAGATGAAACACGTTTTCAAATTAGTATATTTCACTTGCATCATTCATGTTCCTTTTCTATGCATTAAGAAAACATGATATCATTATACCTTTATTTCAAAAGCTGACCTCCTTTATTTTTCTTAAAAGGTTTAAATTTCTGGGTTTCAGCTTACTTGAATTCTTTTACGCCTTTAGACGTTGCGTGATTCAAGTGCTGGTCACGAGCTAATATTTCGGGTCGTGACAAAGTTGGTATCAGAGCGTTAGGTTTAACCTTGGTTCGAGTCTATATTTGACTATGCGGAGTCTGGGGCGGGTATGTATTTCGGAACCTAGGCTTGACCTTACGGAACATAGACTTGAACAGGGGGGTATTAGACCCGAACTGTCGTTTCATAGGTTGACCCTGATTGATGGAGTAGGTAGCTTGAGTAGAGTGACGTACTGTACGTATATTCTGCGGCATATTTAAGATACGATACTCCACTTAAGAAACCTTAGGATGTACATATTTTGAGACCAGTGATTCTCTTCGTATCCATGATTATACATCCATTTGAGATCCTTGACATTATTTGTTCCATGATCATACTCTCATTGATACCGTTCCTTCTTATGATCATGTATCCATTCTGGATCTGCCGTTTCCTTTCTTGACGTTGATCTGCTCTCTTCGGTATTCGATTGAGGTTCCTATCACCATGGTCTGAGCAAAGTTTGAGCTGCTGCTAATGTTGCGGTCATGGTAAGCTCGTCTGGTACGAGAACTGATCATTGTGGTTTCTGGTGACACGGGAAGGTCTCGAGTTAGTATTTATGTTGTGACCTCTTAGATGAAGCGAGTGTTTGGTTTTGCACCGGATGATCGGGCCATTGACAGGGGTTGCCAGTTGCGAGAAGACTGTTGATGTACAGTATACCTCAGAGATTGTGATGTAGCCTACCGTGCAGACAGATGACCAGCTGTCACTGAGATTGACGGGATGTTGCTTCCAGAGCTTACGAGCTGAGATCGCCGGAGCTTCCAGGTAGAAATGCGACAGATGATAGCTAGCCTACCCTGAGTTGAGGGACGAAGGTGATTTGTTAGATTGATTCGCCGATGTAGGCCCAGTTGAGTTGAAGATTTCCAGTCTGAAAAGTCTTACTCAGATCTGGAGCAGACCAATCCAGAGATGACCGTCGATGTACCGTCTTTCCTAGAGGATTGAGGCATTGTTTAGCGTGCGGACGGAGGGTATTCGCATGTCGCCTAGGCGAAGTTAAAAAGTTCGAGCGTGTGTCAGAAACCCATTTTTCCCAAAGTTTAAAGTGTTTGAAGGAACATGCAGGTAATTCTTTGGACCCTCTAGAAGAATGAAACCCTAACTCGACAGGATGACCATGGAACCGCTATGAACCTTAGAGTTTGCAGCAGTTTAGCGGTGCCATCTGTGAGGCTTGGGTTTGCCTTTCTACGGCTGGTCCAGAGGTGCAGTGGTATGTACTAGATATTTTTAGACTGCGCTCAGGTGTTTAGCCTTCGGAAAATTTTGGGACCTTGATGACTCGATCGAAAAGTTTGATGTCGTCCAAATATCATGTGATAAGAGACCAGTAAGCTGACCAGCATCGGATAGAGGACCTCACCCAGATGCGTTGTGAGTTGATCAAGAGCGGACGGGTATAGAGTATTCCTCTGATGGTTGGGATGAGTTTTCGAGGACGCGTTCGGCCAGATATCTTCTATAGAGTGATGAAGATATAGAGTACACGATTTCGAGTCCATATGAGAGACTTCGGATTGACCGTGGTCAAGAACAGTAGCAGTACGCAGATAGCAAGATGTGACGTTGAAGCGAACGATGATAAAGGTGAGTGGAGCCAGAGGTTCATGCGCGATGCTGACGAGCTGTTGTTACTCCCCGTCGAGATTAGAGATCTGATATGTATACAGAGGCGTTGGGATACAGCCAATTCTCGTGGAACGTTGTGCTGAAACGCAGATGTCCAGAAAACGAGAAAGGATTATGTAAGAGCACCAGCCTCCGTACAGTTCGGCATAGGCGAGATTGGAAGAGACCTTGAGAAGGATTCCTTCTGGGACACTGCTGCAATGAGATTTGCACCCAGGATCAGATGTGTCATATATATTCGGAGAGCCAGAGGCCGACGCCAGTGACGTGCTGCCTAACGAATGGTCGTGATGATTGACCGGGAGATGACCAGAGAAGTGCCAGAACGGAATCGTCCCCATTAGCACACTTGACAGGGCCGATGAGCCGATGGATTGCGAGATTGATAATCCGAGAAGAAGATGAGTACCCAGAGACAGAGGACACCAGACCGTGAGCAGGAGGCGAGCGGATATTCTTGTTCTGCCGGTTTTAGGCGCACCGACTCATTTTTCGATATTGTAGGAGGTGTACCTTAATGTCCATTGTTGCGATTTGCGTTGGTGATCTGAGTATCATGCTTATATCGCTTGGATTTGAGTTTTGATGACGAGTTTCCTGATGTTGATTTCGTGCACCATGGCTGCACCTACTGGGTATTTACATTTTGTGCATAGTTATTGCACTTGAGATATGTTTTTATACACCATTGTGTTGGTTTTT
Organism: Agapanthus africanus; assembly: GCA_030015575.1. Lineage (NCBI taxonomy): Eukaryota > Viridiplantae > Streptophyta > Magnoliopsida > Asparagales > Amaryllidaceae > Agapanthus > Agapanthus africanus. The sequence goes on along the minus strand of CM057346.1, from coordinate 298,598,591 downwards.
GATTTATGCATATTTATTGCACTTGATATTGGTTTTGTGCCTTGGCTGCACATGTTTATGATTTCGTGGATTTCATACAGTTGATTCAATTTTTATGTGTGTGGTACGGACTCGATTTGATTTTTGCACTCGGTATAGCTTATATATGTTTGTAGTGCATTGATATGTATTTTGTGCACGCAGTTGCACACGTTTATGATCTTATACACCTTGGTATCCTCGGTGTTGCTGTTCACGCGTTTGAGTTATTGATCGGTATTTTGTGCACAGGATGCACTGTATTTTGTATTTCAAGCATGGGATGCACTGGATTTGTATTTCGTGCCCTGAATGCACCGGATTTGTGTTTCTTGCATTTGTTGTACTAGATTTTCATTTCGTGCAATTGTCGCACCAGATTTATATTTTGTGCATTTGTTGCGCCAGATTCGTATTTCGCACATTAGTTGCACTAGATTTGCATTTCTTGCATTTGTTGCACCGGACGGGTATTTATGCGTTTGTCGCACTGGATTTATACTCCGTATCTTGGTTGCACCCGATTTATGTCCTTGAGCATTCGTTTTATCAGATTTGCATTTTCGTGCACATTGGCACTTGTCGTTCGTTTTCGTGCATGCTACTGCACTATATTCTTTTATGGACCCAACGCACTTTGGTTGGATTTTTGCGCATATTAGGCACTTGATTTGGATTTTCGCGCATGTTGGGCGCATGATTTGAGACGTGATTTTGTGCACACCGGATGCACTCTAGATGTACTTGATATTATTGTCGTGCACACCGTTGCACTGAACAGATGCTTTCGTGCACACCCGTTGCACTGAGTTTTTCTTTTGTGCATATTGTGGCATTTGTATTTGGATTTGATTCCGTGCGCCCCAGACACACACGATTATTGGATACGCCTTTTGAGGCTGATTTTGCTTTTGAGCACCTTGTTTTCATGATAGGCACTATATTATGAAGTAGCCAAACATGACTGATCTAAGGACAGTACCTGAGTACCTTGCATGCATTAAAATATTACCAAGGGGTTTTTCAAAAGGATCTATAGTCTCGCTATTTTCTACGTGACCGTGAGCGACACGAATGTTATAAAGGAAAACCTTTTGGGATATTTTGAAAACAACGAGACGTGTATTTAGGAAAACATATATGGACATATATTATTATTTTAAAATGAGCGTCCGTCACTTATGTCGTGAGTTACACATCATACGGCGATTTAGAAAAGATTTTTGCATGAGTTTTATTCAGTTCTTGAAAGTTTTCCAAAGACGCGTACTTTACACGTATTATAGTATTTGACTAGTGTATATTGGATTTCAGTAGTAGATTCGAGATCTGTATCTCTATTGTAACTCTGAGGATATGCGTGCAAATCCGATGATTTGCGTGATGCTTGACGGAGTTCGATTTTGAGTTTTTTTACTCATTTTCATGCGCACTTGACGCTCTGTGTTGTTTCTGCATCTTCCGTGATTTCAGAGCCCCGTTGATTTGAGCTGATTATTGAAATGTTTTAGATTTAGGGGGGTTTAAATTTAAATTCAGGGACCGAATTTATTTAAGGGGGGAAGACTGTAACATTTCAGAAAGATATAAAATATTATTTTTGGAATTTAATATTAAAATAATATTTTCCAGAAAACTGCCCGATTTGCGAAATTGGGGTTTTCGAAAAAAAGGGTATAAATATATACCAATAATTTTGAAATAAAAGGAAATTAAAATGATTTATTCATTTAATATATTTAAAGGATTTGGCAATTTTAAAATTTATTATATGCAGTTTTGATAAAAACCCGATTAGTGTACTGCTAATCGCGATTATGCCAAATCCGTGTTTCTACAGTTTTCATGGTTAGTGCACCAAGACATGTTTCATTTGGTTACATGTTCCATTTCATTTGGGTTGTGTGTTATGGTTTATTGGTGGTTGACTTTAGAAAAGAAAATAAAAGGAAAAGGGAAATGATGACTTGAAGAGAGAGAAAGGGGACATCATGATGGGAGTGAGCATACTTGTAGCGAGAGAGAAAAGAGAGAATAATTGAGAGAGAGAAGGAAGAGGGCTACCTCATTTTATTTCCTCCACCATTTTCTCCTCCTTCTTTCTCATCTCCCTCCACCTTCTATCCCAAAACCCATTTCAAATTACTCCCCAAAACTCTATAAACCTTTAACAAAAAATGACCACCTCTTCACCCTCTATACATTGGACTAAGAAAAATTGAATTGTGATGACCTTGCAAAGCTAGGGTTTCTCTTGAGTTCCACCCATAAGGTATAACTTCTTCCTTTTAGTTTAGTTTTGTACGATGTCGTATTTTAGTGTCGTTTTGTGCCATCGACAACCTGCAGTGACCCCGAGACTTGTTGGTGAAAACAAACAGTGTGGTAATGTTGTTCTCGTAACCCTAAGTGACCACCTGAAGAACGAGACCTATCTGGACGGTATTGGCCGGCGGCTATTGGGGAAATTCCGGCGACCTCGGATGTGTAGGGGAGTTAAGGATTGGATTTCTTAAGGTAGTTGCCTGAAGCTGTTTAAAGGTGTTTGGTCTTACTAGATTTTTCTGTTGTGAAGAGAGGTGAAATTTGGGAACAGTTAGGAGTGTTGACATGACCATGGTGACACAATTCCTGACCGGAGCCATAGAATTGAACCGATGCCCGAGCTTAGGATTTGTTCCGTATCGGTTTAGTGAACTTTGGGAATTCCTAGTTAGGGTTTTGTCACGCCCCGCTTCCCAGAGTACGCTAAGATAGGCACGTGATATAGCCAACCATGCTACCTGTGGATAGGAAAAATCCTTCCACAGTCACATTACGGCTGTAGAGATATCAAGAACAAGAAAGTAAACTAAACTATCTAGTATATGTCCATGAGCCAAAATAAATGAGTCAAGGAATGATAATATGCGGAAGCAAAGGATACAATAAATGAAACACATTGAAAGTAAAACTACATATCAACAGGATCTTCACCGCTCGGTCTAACAGCGGCAATACTCCTGATCAGTCTGCAACAAAGGTAAAGAGTCTGGGCCATGCAAAACCCAGACGTCAGCGCGTCATAACATCAAGCAATAATATATAAACAGGATAACAAGACATGCGGGTATAATCATAAATGATAAAGCAGGTGTAACAGCAATGTAAATCAAGGCAGTGAAAGGTAGTGTATAATGAGTAAACTAAACTGGTCTATTGGGTTATCTACTCTCAAGTCTTTGAAATCAAATTGATGAATCATCGATGTAACTCAATAGTATCCCGTGCATGCCCGGGACCACGGTCTAAGACTCTCGGGCTGAAACCGAGACGTGCCGCTTGGCACTAAAACAGGGAATATGTAAAGACGAATGATGTCAGCAGCAGCATCCCGAGGCGGGCCTAGCCTCTAAACTGATCAGTAAAAGCAAGCAACTGTCGAGTTACAAGTTAGGTTTTATCATTGATTTCCCCATACCCCCAAGTTATATGTGATCAAGTCGTGTATTAAATAATCTAGAGCTAATGCCCACACAGGATCAGGCAGTACAGGTTTGTCTGGATCGACAACAGGAACGGTCCGTAAGGACAACAGGTCAGGTTTGTTGGCATTAGACACAAGATCAGATAACAGGTAAGACCATGGTACATCAGATCAATCCAGGTAATACATAAAGGTGTCATGACATGTCAAGAGGTGCACGGTACCATGTCGGGTCAAGTAGTAGGTGTAACAAGTCATGTAAGGGTGTACAAGATATCATGTGGGTGCTCATAATCAAACTAGCATAATTATGGGTATACAGAACAAGCATGAGTACTAATAAAACAACAAACTGAAAAATGTAATATGATATGCAAATAGGTACAGACTAAACTATATGGATGTACAGTCATCAATTAGAATTAGGTTTATAGTTCCAACATGAAATATCATACCTTACATGAACATAGAATATTACAATCACACTATCATGTATTAGAAGACCGCTAGATGCAGTTATATATAAAAGGGTTAAATGGATGCAATAATATGTATAAAACGGGTTAGATGGATGCAAACGGGTGTTGCACATTTATGAACTATTTAAAGGGTACTATGGCTATGCGACCAAGAACTATGTTATAAAAAAATATAGGCATGGGCATATGATTTGATCTCAAAACTATCAATTAACCGCAATCAAGAACGGCGTCGCTTTGCAGCTAGCCGGTGAGTACGGGTCGGTCCATAGGGATGTTGTGAATTTTCTAATCGCTCTTACGAGTTAATTCCAAACGGTGTGAATGGATTAATTAAATATAAAAAAAACTAAATTAATCTAGGGCAATTGAATTAAAGATCTAACTATCTAACTAGGGCAAGGAATTAAATTTAATCTAGGGCAGAGAATGAAAAATTACCTAGGGCAAGAATTGAAATCTAAACTAGGGCAATTAAATAAATCTACTTGCTTTACAGATGGCTCTCTCCAAACATTTACACAGGGTTGTCAGATCTAAATAGATGATATGAAAAGAGGCATCGATGCTCTCCAAAAGATTTCTAAATTTTATTCATAAAAAGAGGCATGATGGAGGCATGACCTAATACAAGAATTTGGGTATCTATTTATAGGACATAGAAAACCTTAGGTTTACAATTGCCGCATGTCTGCATTTACAGGAATACCCCTAGGAAGACTTTTCAGCGCCGCAACACATTTTGGTAAAAAATTTATCTTCTTTGGGCTTTAGATGGCCGCGGAACCGCGGTTACAGCAGGGGCGGCCCAATAAGAAGATCATCTGTTGAAACTTTGTGGGCTGCTTCTGGGCTTCTTGGACTTCCTATTTCTTTAGTACTTTTATCAAAATGGCTTCTAGGTTTCTTCCAGATCTCCCAGTGAACAATTGCAATGGACTTTTAACCGTTCGCTTTGTAATCTTGGACCTTGCGCTGTCTTTGTACTTTGTAAGCAGATCTTTGTGTAGGCTTGATCAAGGTCCTTCTATTTGTTGGTTAAAGTCTCACTTTTGCATCGTCTTTTACCTTTTTCACTGTTTTTCTCCCAAGAACCTGTAACCTGTACTATGTAGCAGATATGGGTCAAAAGCATCTGTTTATTTGTAAAATATATAAGAATGGGGAATATAATAATGCAATATAATGGTATGAACAAATACACCCAAACTTATCTGTTGCTCGTCCTCGAGCTAACTTAGTTTTATTCTCGACAAAAATCATAACCGCACGTTCGCAGGGAAACGCGATTGCACTGAGCGCGTGCAACAAGCCGTTAAACCTCTAGGTATCCCTAGTAGGAGGAGTGTTGTCATCTGAGAGTTTTCAGCGGATACTACCCATAAAATCCTATCAATTAGGCCCATTGACTGTTATTCTCCAATTAGGTTTTCTAACAAGGAATTCTATTATCGTCGACCCGTAAATTATCCATCCATATTCTTCACACTTCCTCATCATTTAACTTAAGATTATATATGTTCTGCAGACCTACTTAGCTTTCGGCATCTCTTAAGTTTTCCTTCTAGGGTTCCATCTCCACTTAGGAATTTTTATCAACTCTATTAAAGATACAAGTTCTATTCTTCATTCCTATCTCTTATCTAAATCCCAATCACATACCCCTACGTGTGTGTATAAATCACCCCTACACTCAGAAATTCAAATCAAGCAATCATACTCTTGTCCGTTGTCTAAAGCACATCTTAATCAGTGAATTTTTAATTGAATTTTGCTAACACATTCTTCATGCAACCGTTAATACTTCTTGAGGTACCAACAACCGATTACAAGACGTGTTTGCACATTAAAGCGTAATTCTCAGTCTTGCAACACCCAAGGCTTTTAGCAGTGATTCCCAAACCAGTTGGTCTAAGGCACTAGGTGATGAAGCACCCTCGCTAAATATTTTTCTATTTTTGCAGCCTTAAGTAATCACAAAAACCAGTGTTCATTTTTTTTTCTTTTATTCACACTTGTATTTTTTTTTCTTTCGTACTAAGGACTTTAGACAAGAGCATTTCAAGGTCTCTTCTACTATTCCAAGCTTCAAGGTGCGTGATTGTGAGGGTATACATTTTCAGAATCTAGACTTAAGCTAGGAATTATTTTTCAAACTCATACTCTAATAAAAATATCAATACTTTTCCTTTGCTTTGACTTAGCCCAAGAAGTGAACTCAAAATTCGCCTATTTCTAAATAAACTATAAAGGCATATACTTTCTACCGTTAAATTTTAAGGAAGGTTATTTTTAGGATTTTTAATTTACTAAGTCTAAGATCTAGTTGTTCCTAACTAGTTAACCTTTTTGTCAAACTCAAGTCAATTAGGCCAAAATTGAATACATTAATTTTTATAATTTTTGAAATTTTTCAATTTTTATGGGTTTTAAAATAAGTATGCAAATGCAAAAATATGTATATATGAATGCGAAGGAAGAAAACGTACCGAGCATACCCCCAAACTTAAACTTGACAGTGTCCTCTCTGTCATGCCACACCAAGAGGGTCAAAATTGTCGGCACTCCCTTGTTTATTTATTTACAAAATATTTTTTAATATTTTTTTTTGAAATTTTTTTTTATTTTTTAATAGAAAAAGAAAACAAAAAAATATATGTACATATATACAACAAGGTTCCCCCCAAACTTAAGTTTGGCCTTACACAAGCCAAAGGTTAGCACCAACCATTCAAAAATCTTATCGTGGTAATGGTCGAGTTGGTGAAAGAATGGAGTGGACAGAAAAGAAATGAGAAACACAGGAGACCGTATGGGAAGAAGAGTGGAATATGGTCTCGGTGGAGGAGAAGAAGGGCGGAAAAGAGAAAGAAGGGTAGCACGATCTTGAGGGTGTAAATTGAGTGAATAAATTAGCACAATTTGTGATGACCGATGTGTTAAAAGCGATTGTGCTAACCTATCAACATGTCGAGAAATGGGGTCAAATACCTCAAGATTCGCAAGAAAGCATGGGTACGCCGAACTTGGTACAGGAGACGAAAGCGTAACGGTCTCTTGTACGGTGGGAATGATAGGAAAGAAGAAAGGGAGTGATTTAGGGATAGTCGTAATTTCACCTAAATAATCTGTCTCGAACTTGAAAGATTTCATCAATGGTTCGAACTGACTGTAAGCAACTGAGTCTGATGGTTCAACTAACTCATCTGAAAATGTAAAGGACTCAAACTCGGGCGGTGAGTCATCAACATCGTCCGAAAAAGTGAAACACTCGTACGTGTTATCGGCTGTGAGAACTGTGTCAGATTCAAAGGAAAAATTTTCAAGCTCACAGTCTTCAAGCGTGATATTAGGCATGGTCGGAACGATGGAAAGGAGGGAGGGTGATTTAGTTAAAGGGTCAAGAGGATGGATTGGAAAATCAGACACATCAAAAAAAATTTGTTCAACCTCAATATGATCCTCAAAACTTTCCTCAATACTATCCTCATATTTTTCCTCAATATTTAGCCTATCCATGCCATTGTCATCAAAATCAAGACGCATATGAAATTCGGGAGAAACATCTAATGACTCGGTATGATGAGTTGGACATAATCAAATCAACGGGTTCATCATCCAAAATATTCCCGGCGTCTATATCCTCAATCAAGTAAAAATCAATTTTTTCTGACACCTCATCAAAAGCATGGATATTTATCGATTTAGGTTCTAGAGTGGAGGTGTAAAGATCGAATGTATTAGGTGTGGTTTCACTCGAAAGGAGTTCTTCGCAATCTGGCAAATCAAGCACTACAAAATCACACTACTCGTTTTTATTTTCAACTGGTGAACTATTTGGGACAATCGATGGAAAACCGGAGTTGTGGGCTGGAATTGGGTATGGGTAGGTTTGATTTGGAAATCCTCTCAAATTCTCACTCTGTCCAACCGCCTCCTCATATATTGGAAAATTTGGAGCTAGTTGGAAACTAGCTACCGGTTCACTAGGTTGCATAAGGGCGGCCATGGACGCTTCCACATTCCTAACCATTTTGTTTGTTGCTGCAATGTACGCCTCCAACGACTGTTCCAAACTAGACATGGGTTGTGAAGGGGTTTCGGTAAAAAATTCGAAATTGTTTGGATATGTGAAACTCCCAAAAGGCTGTGTAGAAACAGTGTCTAGTGACGGTGGGAAAGTCGGGTCGGACTGGTAGGAAGTGGTTGGTTGGACAGGGGTAGGGTCAACATGTGGATAAAAAGGTGAATAGTGTTGTGGATCCCTAGAACTAGATGAGTGGAGAGGGGTGAAAGATCGGCTACGAGATTGAGCAATATGCTCAGCAAAGGATATCGGTTTAGGAGTTACAGCAGGACTTGAAAAAGTGGTATCAACATACGAAGGTGGTGAAGGTTGACATGGTTGACACAAGGTGGGTTGCAACATCGAACTGTTTCTCTTAGATGCTTCTATTTGATCTTTCAAAGAAATTTTAGGTATGGAGGGATCTTCTTTAAATCGACCGAAACAATTGACGTAAGAGGTAAAGTTAGGTTCGAGATACCAAAGTTCGGCAAAAGATTTGTGATATGGGGTACCCATGATAGAAGAAAGAGAAGAGAAAGTAGGTAGGTGGTGCAAAGATTTCTTAGCGACAAAAGTTACAAGTTTTTATAAAAGATTTTTCCTTTTTCCCTTTTTTGGAACTGTTTGCAAAAAAAAAAAGATTTTTGATAAAGGGCTAAGACACACTTTCGATCAACCAAAAATGCACAATCAGACCTAACTCTAGGGTCACTAGGTCGGCTAGACAGCTCCTATTTGTTCCAAAGGGCTAGAGATAGGACCTCAAACCGCCTCTTCACCGCCAATTGCGGCCAGGTAAGTGCCAGGTAAGTGGGAAGGAACCACAGTAGTGGGCCTAATTAATAACCACTAGCCTTTGACACACTTGCCTAGACACCGCAAAGTCAGGTTAGGATAAACGGTCGATGCCTATAACTAGTCCTCTGTCCTATTGAGCTCGAAGTCTTTAGGGCTGAGTCTAGTATTTTTTAATTAAAGATTGGTCAATGCAAATGCCTTATGTGATTTCTGGGGTCCTGGGAAGGGTGATGAAATCCCCACCCAATCAGAATTGGTCAAAAATGTTAGTTATATGTATGCCCTAGAGGCCATTACTGTACATACGATGTATATTGTAGTGGATGCTAGGACATATATAGGGAGGACTTTCTTGCTCGACATGATAGTATGCTATCTGGTTGTACTTTATCTTAACATGTACTCTGATTGTCTCTATGTTACATGTTGATAAAGCCCTTAGGATATGTACTCGACTACTGGGACTATGATGAGATCATACTAGTGGGGCCACGGTAGTCGACGAGTACATCCTATAATTGTTCCTAGTCGAGGGTGTATCGAGACAGGGCATCGATGCACCAGAGTAGACTAGCGTATACGCATCTTGACCCATATGATGGACGATGGACGATCCCATATCCATCGGTGTTTGACATCAAGGATGATATACGGGTGCTCAGTAGAGACTGGGTACACTGGACGGACTCGCCGAGAACTCCCAGATGGTATTATACCATACGTCAGATGGCAGTTCTCCGGTGACACTGGTACAGAGTAGTCTGTTGACCCGAGATCGTCATAGAGCCTTGTGTGATTCCCACTGTGCTTTGATTTCCATCATACCATGTCCAAGAGGGCGTGCAAAAAGGTGGCTTTTGGGTACAGTCCCGAATCACATGGAGGCAATGAGCGATAGGAGGGGATTCGTCTCTCCCGGTATAGGGAGTTGATGTTGTGCTGTGTTCGATTGGCTATAACCGGAAATCCCTGGCCAGGGTTGCTGAGATTTACTGGTAAGTGTTATCAGTAGTTTCTCGAACTGTTATAAACCTCATATCGACACGACTTATCGAGCTACTGGGGTCTGACGTTTACCACCCCTAGGCGAGATATGCAACATATCAGACGACGAGACCGGACTGTACGGGAGTGTTACTGTTTGGATTCGCAGGAGAATGTACAGGCTTGCTTGTTGATCTTCTGAGCGCTCAATACCTGGGTAGCTGTTACGTTTAGCTGACCGCTTACAGCTTGTGGGTGTTTGATATGATCATCACCTACTGCCGGCGTATTGACGATTCTTTAGAGTCCTACACAGAGGTTTCTTGACTCAGGCAAAACGGAGTAGGAGCACATATGTGATATGTGCGGGACCGAGGATAATGCGATATGTGATACCTTATTCTATTCTCGCGATATTTGATATCAGCCGGGTCATCGGATCAAGTGTTGATTCGATGAATCGGTACGGATAAATATTAGTCGGTTATATGCGATATAGCCGGATTGTCGGATTAAATGTTGATTCGATAATTTAATGAATAATAATATATATGATATATTAAATTACATTAACTAATATTAGCTCACTAAAAGATTCTTTTTCTCACCGGATTAATACATTGATATATATGCGATATATGTTAATTGTATTATTTTCTTTTGTTACGATAAATATTATATATGTGATATATAATATTGTAACATGATATGATAACTAATGCAACTTGTTTAGTAGAGATTAAACATGGTTAGGGTTTGATTAGGGTTAAGGTTTTCTAGAAGTTTCTAGAAGCTTTCTTTCTTTGACTTTGTTAATATATTATGCTAGATATTTCCTTAACCTAACCAAACCTTTAACCTTAGTCAAATCTCTACAAGGGTTAGTTTGACCATGGTTACATTATTCATCATATCATTTCTTTTCCTATTCATCACAAAAGGATTCTAATATTATTGTTCATCTTCTTCCTCCTTCATTCTTTCATGAAAAACCTTGCTAGATTTTTCAGAAGTGATGAATAAATATGAGAAAAAGATAAATAAAGAGAGCAAAAATCCTACTTCATCATCCTCATCTTCCCTTGCCATTTAGATGAGGGTGTTCACATCATTTCATGAGTGTTAGCTTGTGTTAAAGAAACTTCAAGGTAGATCATCTTAGTATCGAAGATCGGAAGCAAAGGTTGCATCTTTCTCTTCGTGGAACCTCTCGAGAGTCCGGATCCCGATGATCGCAGCGAAGGGACCACAACACGGAGCATATGAAGTGAAGGACCGGATCTACAAAGGTTGTAATCCCTCTCACTTAGTGTTAAAATGTTTAGCATGTTAGTTTTCGCCTAATCTCTAGTTTAAAGTTCCGTATTCGGGTTGTTCGGCACGGCTAAATTTTTATTCGGGCATGGTTGATGCCTCATAGACCCTTGTGCGCGTGCCTAGCAACCCTACAGTGGTATCAGAGCCAAGCTAGAGCTTTAGGCGAAGTCTAGACGAAGTTTGAAGTCCGATCGAACCCGTAACACCCGAACAAACCCCTTCTCTGGAAATTTTCTAAAAGTTTGAATTTTAGCGAATTAAAAATTGCCAAAAAATTCAGCAGGGAATTCTATGAGTTACTGTGAAGCACGTGATTGTAACTCGTCAAGTGAGGCGCGGAACCGCGGCCTAACCCTGGGTTTCGCGGCGGTTCCGCGGCCATTTGGCTGAGTTACACCACGTGGCTTGCACAGTAATTCTTGTCTTGAAGTGCTGAGTCTTCTGGAAATTTTTATTTTTACTCAACAGTTGAGTTTTTCTGGGGTTGTTTTGGGGATTCAATTATTCGATCGGATTGCCTAATTTTGTCTATGTGTTTTTTCCGGATAATTTTTAGAAACTGTTAAAAAGTTCAAACGGATATCAATAACTCACTTTTTCCCCTGTCGGAAAATTTTCCAAAAGTTGGATTTTTCCTCGTGTTTAAGAATGTTCTAAGTCGTGCAAGTAACTCGGTGGACCCTCTAGAAGACAACAAACCTTAACTCGATTATGTGACCGTCTTGAACTGCCCTTTGAACCTTAGGGTTTGGGGAAGTACGGCGTGCCACATGTGAGGCGTTGGCTTGACCCTTCTACGGCTGGACCATTGGTACTGTGGCATGTAATGAATGTTTTTTAAACTGATTTCAAGTGTTGAGATATATTGGGGAAATCTTGGGTGCTTGATGATTCGATCGGAAAGTTTAACTTTTTCTATTTATCTGGAATGTGATACAATAATTGGAATCCACAGGTAGTTATGAGATAACTTTTTTGAATATTATAGACATAGCAGTTTAGTCTCAGATGATCGGTTGCCACGGAATTTTGATCCGATCAAAAGTCCGTCGCAATCACGTAGCGTACGCGGATACTCGCCGGGTAAACTTAATAGACAGCTACACCCCATAGCCCCGACCAAGTGACTATAGGAGAACCCCGTCGCCGAAAGCATCCGTTCGGGTGCTCGCGGTAGCGGTGTTCCGCCTTGGTGCACTTCGTCGACGGTATCAGGGGTGCGGCCGTCTACTAAAGTTTGCGACGAGCATTCGATCATGACGTCGGGAATCTTGTTGAATTGCCCGACTTGATATTGAGAAGAGTTTTCGATAAATGAGACTAAAATGCGGGGTTTATAATTGTTAGGCATGCGATGTCTAAGGAATTCATTTGGTTAGGCATGCGATGTCTAAAGAGGTTGCGGATTCCAACTGTTGTAGTTTTTCATTTTCTTTTCTGTGACCGTAAGCGTAGTATGTGGTGTATCGCCGGCTTCGTTGCTATACATCAATGACAATCGGGATACGCATACTTGCTTACGTTGATGATATGAGATATTATGTGTTGCTGTGGTATGTTATATTGGATCGTCCCGTTTTGAATAGCCGGGGGTTTTATGTGAGATGAGAGTTTTTCTTTTTCATTCATGTAAAATTCATTTGTATGTAATATTCTTTTATTGGGGCACTTCCAGGTAGCGGAAGATGTCACCGTTGTATATTATTTACTTTTCCGCATTAGGTTGACCCAAGGCGGGGAACACAAGTAACCGGGTTCTAGGGTCCAGTGGGAGACCATCTCGAGGAGTCGAGACCGGGTCTCCTAACCCTAGAATTGGCAGTGTTACTTGCCGCTCTCGTAGGGGTCTAGGGATGTGGGTTTGGCTATTCATCGTGACCGTGGAATCCGTGTTTTATACTGGCTCGTATTGGAAACACGGACGTCCTAGTATATCCAATATTTCATATATGTTCTTCTGCTGCAATGTTCTGTGATGAGATCATATTACTGCCTGTGATGAATGTTTATATTATATATATGAGATATATGTTATATTGCAGATTTCGTTTCAAAAAGAGATGCTTGTGAAGCATAATAAAATGGGACTTCATTAATGAGATTAATGAAATAAAAGAAACCTAAGATGTTGTAGAATCTAATTTCAAAATTAAAACAGGTAGCTACAGTTCTTGCTTTGCACAGAGGTATATGTGATATATCCTGCACCTTATTCGATGAGGAAAGGACCGAGATCCCTTCACCGGGAGTGACTCCTTTAGCAATAACTGGCAGATGCTACACACTCGGTTTGTCTTTTGATTGCTTTTAAGTGTTTTTGCTTTGCACAGTGATATATATGATATATCCCGCACCTCATTCGACGAGGAAAAGACCGACGATCCCTTCACCGGGAGTGACTCCTTTAGCAAAACTAGAAAAGCCTCAAAGACACTCCATTTCAAAATTCATTCGATCCTACAACGATATCAAGTTCATTACGCAATAGGTTTTCAGAAAAACCTGTCGTAGCCCTCCGTCATTTCAGATAAGTCCTATTTAGTATTCGTGCTACGTTTGTTGACCTCCGTCAAGACGTAGTGTGCGGTAGCTAACTAGTATTTATCTGCTTATGCATATGATGCAGATTGGATTAGGGTAGTCGTGCGGCCTTGTTGACCTCCGTCAAGGGTCGTGCGGGTGGGTTTAATTCGATCAAGAAATGACGGGTTGAACTTGACTAGTAGCCTATGGTTTGTTGACCTCCGTCAAGGTCATAGGGTGCTGGGGGCAAAACATTATCGGGAATTTCAAGTGTTGAAATTTGCAATGAGATTGCATACCTTCTATGAGATAGTTGGATCCCGATACCCGCTGCGAGTAAGAGTTACTCCTGGGAGAGTTTTATACATTACAATTAGCCGATCAAGTAGGTGTCTAGAAAGGTGTCAACGAGGTTACACCTCTGGGAAAAACGAGGTTTACATTAATTAGGTTCGTGCGATAGCACGGGGGACCTCCCTCAAAGTACCGACACTGGCCTGGCTGAAAGATTGGCGAACTTGTAGCGTGTAATTAATCCCGGCTAGTCTTTCCTTTTAGGGTTTGAAGGAAGATTTGACTAAAACAGTGGGAGACATCCTGATTAGATATATTATATAACCAATCTAATCTTGCAAGAGCATACGCTGGGTGTTTTCTTCTCTCTCTCTCTCCTGGTAACGACCATATCACGCCTTAATCAAGATACTAAAACGGATATATTGACCGAACCCGCTTGTTATACTGAGCTGGGGAACGTTGGTCCCGCTCCAACTTATAATTGTTATAAGACAGAGCAGGAAATTGGGGAATACCAGATTTCCCGTGCCGCCCAAACGAAGAAAGTGCATGTTGATGCATCATCTTCCGGTGTGTTCATTACACAGAACTGTTTCTCAGTATCCTTTACGTCCTGGGTATGTGATACCGGATCAGGATCCCGTATATGTAATCTGTTACATGGGCTACAGATAGGTAGAGAACTGAGAACGGGTGATAAGTTTCATGAGATAGAAAATGGTGCAAGTGTTGCAGCCAAGTCTGTTGGTCACTGTCACCCTGTATTACCAGAATACATTGATTCTGAACAAATGTTATTAGATACCGAACCTGATATACAAAATCATATCAGTCTCTTTATTAGTAAAGAAAGGATATAATTTTGTATTGTTGGATAATGTTTTGAACATTTCCTATATCAAGAGTTGATCGGTTCAGGCACGTTATCTAAAAGCATTGTCGTTCTAAATCAAACTACAGTTCTTAGTATATGGAACACACACAAGAGGAAGAGTTCAGAAATGAACGAATCCTTCTTGAGGTATTGTAGACTAGGTCATATCAATGCGACCCGACTAGCTAAGTTACATATAGATGCATATTTAAAATTAGTTTGAATTTACATCTTGTGAAACTTGCCGGTCATGTCACAAAGATAAGATGACCATAGCTCTGTTTATTGGAAACAGAGAAAGAGTTACTGAACTCTTGGGAATTGATACATGCTGATGTATGAAAGTCTCCTGTCTACACATGCCAAGACCGGTTCTTTGTACTTCATTACATTCTCTGATAATCTCTCAAGATTCAGACATATGTTTCTGTTGAAACACAGGTCCGAACCTTTTAAGATATTCACAGAATATAAATTAGAAGTAGAGAACCAAAATACGGGTATAAGTATTATGTCCTTTGATGAGATCAAGGAGGAGAATACTTGAGCACGGAATTCCTGGACTATTCTAAAGGAGAATGAGATTCTCTCTCAGAATTACTCGTCCGTATACACCATAGCACGTCGGTGTATCGGGGCGGAGCAATAGCACCCTATGTGATATGGTGTGCTCTATGATGAGTACTACTGAGTTTCCTATTTCCTTTTGGGAGTTATGCACTTGAGAAGCTGCATACCTATTGAATAGGGTTCAAATCAAATCAGTTGCCTACCACTTCATATATGATATGGAAAGGGAAGAGCCCATATCTTAAGTTTGTTGAGACTTGGGGTTGTCCGGCCTATGTCTAAAAAGCAAAATCCGGACAAGCTCGAGGCAAGGTCTGTTATGTAGAATTGGAATGGTTCCAGCTATACAAACTGCAGCTGATGATTTGGTAGAACTAAAGGATTCAATAGTTTCCAACGTACCTCAGCCTCTCCGCCGATCTAGTAGGGTTCCTCACTCACCCGAGAGATACTTCGGTTTCTCTATGACAGTGGGAACGAGGATTGCATCATGAGATGATGACCCAACTAGTTTCGAGCTGGCCATCAGGAGTGGGACTCTGTAAGAATGGCTGGATGCTTATCGATCTGAGATGGAATCCTTATACACCAATAAAGTATGGACTTTGGTTGCTTTATCTGAAGGGTTAAATCCCCATCAGGAGCGAGTATATCTTAAGAAGATTACTTGGTGTACATGGAAAAGATGAGACTTTCAAAGCTATGCTTAAGTCCATCCAGATCCTACTTGCCACGGCTACATACCATAAATACGATATCTGGCGGTTGGGTGTCATGACTGATTTTCTAAATGATGTTTTAGAAGATAGCGTCTATAAGTACACAGCCAGAGGGCTTCGTAGACAGTGGGAGCAGCGGAAACGTGTGTAAGATGCTTTATAGGATAAAGCAGGCATCGCAGAGTTGGAACGTCGATTTTGATGTGGTAGTCAAAGAGTTTGACTTCATCAAAATGGTAGATGAACCTTGTATATACAAAAGGGTAGTAGAGAGTATGGTGGTGATCCTCGTAGAGTACGTGGATGACATACTCTTGATAGGGAAGGAGTTTCCTATGATACACTCGGTCAATCTCCGCTTATCACAAGGATTCTCCATATAGGATCAAAATGATATCTCCTAAATCCTGGGTTTTGGATCTATGAGATAGATCTAATTGGATGTTAGGATACTCACTAGTTGTAGTGAGATGGTATCAATCGATCCTGGGGAGAATCACTGGAAAGGTTCCAAGGTGATAAGGACGACTGAATGTCAGTCGCAGGCATTGTCTTTACCCTCAGTGGAGGGACGGTATGTTGGAAGAGTTCCAAGCTATATACCATGACATACTAGACGATTAAAGGCAAGATACATCGTTACCAAGGATGCTACCAAAGAGGCAGTCTGGATATATATAAGTTCATAAGATGAACTTCGTTCCTACCATTGTGTGACAATGGAGTTGTGGCTTTAGCCAAGGAACTACCGTCCCATCAGAAATCCAAATATAATTCTTAGGCAGTATCACCTGATCATGGAAATGGCTGATCTCCAGGGAGATCGAGGTTAGGAGAGCAGACACAGAGGACAACAGCGCGGATCCACTCACAAAGGCCTTTTTCCCAGTAGAGACTTTTACGGGATGGTTGAGTATGAGATACTTCAACCGCAGCTAATTGTTGGGTATGCGATACCATAACAGATGGCCCTAGTGCAAGTGGGAGATTGTTAGTTATATATATGCCCTAGAGGCCATTACTGTACATACGATGTATATTATAGTGGATGCTAGGACATATATAGGGAGGACTTTCTTGCTCGACATGATAGTATGCTATCTGGTTGTACTTTATCTTAACATGTACTCTGATTGTCTCTATGTTACATGTTGATAAAGCCCTTAGGATATGTACTCGACTACTGGGACTATGATGAGATCATACTAGTGGGGCCACGGTAGTCGATGAGTACATCCTATAATTGTTCCTAGTCGAGGGTGTATCGAGACAGGGCATCGATGCACCAGAGTAGACTAGCGTATACGCATCTTGACCCATATGATGGGCGATGGATGATCCCATATCCATCGGTGTTTGACATCAAGGATGATATACGGGTGCTCAGTAGAGACTGGGTACACTGGACGGACTCGCCGAGAACTCCCAGATGGTATTATACCATACGTCAGATGGCAGTTCTCCGGTGACACTGGTACAGAGTAGTCTGTTGACCCGAGATCATCATAGAGCCTTGTGTGATTCCCACTGTTCTTTGATTTCCATCATACCACGTCCAAGAGGGCGTGCAAAAAGGTGGCTTTTGGGTACAGTCCCGAATCACATGGAGGCAATGAGCGATAGGAGGGGATTCGTCTCTCCCGGTATAGGGAGTTAATGTTGTGCTGTGTTCGATTGGCTATAACCGGAAATCCCTGGCCAGGGTTGCTGAGATTTACTGGTAAGTGTTATCAGTAGTTTCTCGAACTGTTATAGACCTCATATCGACACGACTTATCGAGCTACTGGGGTCTGACGTTTACCACCCCTAGGCGAGATATGCAACATATCAGACGACGAGACCGGACTGTACGGGAGTGTTACTGTTTGGATTCGCAGGAGAATGTACAGGCTTGCCTGTTGATCTTCTGAGCGCTCAATACCTGGGTAGCTGTTACGTTTAGCTGACCGCTTGCAGCTTGTAGGTGTTTGATATGATCATCACCTACTGCCGGCGTATTGACGATTCTTTAGTGTCCTACACAGAGGTTTCTTGACTCAGGCAAAACGGAGTAGGAGCACATATGTGATATGTGCGGGACCGAGGATAATGCGATATGTGATACCTTATTCTATTCTCGCGATATTTGATATCAGCCGGGTCATCGGATCAAGTGTTGATTCGATGAATCGGTACGGATAAATATTAGTCGGTTATATGCGATATAGCCGGATTGTCGGATCAAGTGTTGATTCGATAATTTAATGAATAATAATATATATGATATATTAAATTACATTAACTAATATTAGCTCACTAAAAGATTCTTTTTCTCACCGGATTAATACATTGATATATATGCAATATATATGTTAATTGTATTATTTTCTTTTATTACGATAAATATTATATATGTGATATATAATATTGTAACATGATATGATAACTAATGCAACTTGTTTAGTAGAGATTAAACATGGTTAGGGTTTGATTAGGGTTAAGGTTTTCTAGAAGTTTCTAGAAGCTTTCTTTCTTTGTCTTTGTTAAGATATTATGCTAGATATTTCCTTAACCTAACCAAACCTTTAACCTTAGTCAAATCTCTACAAGGGTTAGTTTGACCATGGTTACATTATTCATCATATCATTTCTTTTCCTATTCATCACAAAAGGATTCTAATATTATTGTTCATCTTCTTCCTCCTTCATTCTTTCATGAAAAACCTTGCTTGATTTTTCAAAAGTGATGAATAAATATGAGAAAAAGATAAATAAAGAGAGCAAAAATCCTACTTCATCATCCTCATCTTCCCTTGCCATTTAGATGAGGGTGTTCACATCATTTCATGAGTGTTAGCTTGTGTTAAAGAAACTTCAAGGTAGATCATCTTAGTATCGAAGATCGGAAGCAAAGGTTGCATCTTTCTCTTCGTGGAACCTCTCGAGAGTCCGGATCCCGATGATCGCAGCGAAGGGACCACAACACGGAGCATATGAAGTGAAGGACCGGATCTACAAAGGTTGTAATCCCTCTCACTTAGTGTTAAAATGTTTAGCATGTTAGTTTTCGCCTAATCTCTAGTTTAAAGTTCTGTATTCGGGTTGTTCGGCATGGCTAAATTTTTATTCGGGCATGGTTGATGCCTCGTAGACCCTTGTGCGCGTGCCTAGCAACCCTACAAAAAAGCCCCTTAAAGTCCAATTAAAGATATGCAAAACAGTAAATCACTTACAGTCAAATATTTTTATTTTATGCGCGGCGCAAAGAATCCTGCACAAGATTTGTTATTGAGAAGGGGAAGATTTTTTTAAGCGCAAAGAATCCTGCAGGAGATTTAACAAAAGATATATCGAAAGATTCAGAGGAGAGATCAGAAGACTTACCGAGTTTTTTTTTACACCGCGTTTCAGCCTTTTTTTCTGGTGATGTCACCAGGGCACGGCGGTTCCGCGGCTGTAATGGGGGTCGCGCGGCGCTTCCGCCGCTTGTTGGTCGGGCGACGGTTTTTTTTTTGGGGCCAGATCACCGCGATTCTTCTTGTTGACTCGTTCCTCCAAATTTCTTCTGTTGTTTATTGTGATATTCCTCTGTTTGTTTGGATTTGATATTTGCTATTTTGATCTCTGTAGATTTCCAGATCCGAATTTGTTCGTAGATCCTGCAAAATTCACACAAAAATACCCTTCCCAAAAATAACAGATGATATATTTTTATATTTTTTTGATGTTTCAGATTTTTATGATTTTTTTTAATTTAGATTAACCCGAAATTGCAAAAAGGAAATACTACGCCATCCCCGGCAACGACGCCATTTGATTTGATCTCATAACTATCTATTAACCGAATCAAGAACGACGTCGCTTTGCAGCTAACCGGTGAGTACGGGTCGGTCCACAGGGATCTTGCGAATTTCCTAATCGCTCTTATGAGTTAATTCCAAACGGTGTGAATGGATTAATTAAATCTAAAAAAACTAAATTAATATAAGGCAATTGAATTAAAGATCTAACTATCTAACTAGGGCAAGGAATTAAATTTAATCTAGGACAGAGAATAAAAAATTACCTAGGGCAAGAATTGAAATCTAAACTAGGGCAATTAAATAAATCTACTTACTTTACAGATGGCTCTCTCCAAACATTTATACAGGGTTGTCAGATCTGAATAGATGATATGAAAAGAGGCATCGATGCTCTCCAAAAGATTTCTAAATTTTATTCATAAAAAGAGGCATGAGGGAGGCATGACCTAATATAAGAGTTTGGGTATCTATTTATAGGACATAGAAAACCCTAGGTTTACAATTGCCGCATGTTTGCATTTACAAGAATACCCCTAGGAAGACTTTTCAGCGCCGCAACACATTTTGGTAAAATTTTTATCTTCTTTGGGCTTTAGATGGCCGCGGAACCGCGGCCACAGCAGCGGTTGGGCCGCGGTTCCGCGGCCCAATAAGAAGATCCTCTGTTGAAACTTTGTGGGCTGCTTCTGGGCTTCTTGGACTTCCTATTTCTTTAGTACTTTTATCAAAATGGCTTCTAGGTTTCTTCCAGATCTCCCAGTGAACAATAGCAGTGGACTTTTAACCATTCGCTTTGTAATCTTGGACCTTGCACTGTCTTTGTACTTTGTAAGCTGATCTATGTGTAGGCTTGATCAAGGTCCTTCTATTTGTTGGTTAAAGTCTCACTTTTGCATCATCTTTTATCTTTTTCACCGTTTTTCTCCCAAGAACCTGTAACCTATACTATGTAGCAGATATGGGTCAAAAGCACCTGTTTATTTGTAAAATACAAGAGAATGGGGTATATAATAATGCAATATAATGGTATGAACAGCATACAACATTATAATCTATCATGCAACCGGGTGTGTTTCACAATTAACTCAAAATGATATAAACGGTCATCGGATGGTAAAATGTGATATAAGCATCAATTCAAACTTCATGTTTAAAATATATATATATATATATATATATATATGCAAATAAATATAGAATACTGTAAAATAGCATGTAGAAAGTTTCACTTGCCTCAGAACAAAGGTCGAGATGCAGGCGGCCTGGTGCGACATAACACGATACGGTGTGTGAAACGGCACGACACGGTACTGGGTCTAGTCGCGATCTGGTGCATGGTCTGGGCGCAATCTGGGCACGATCTGGACGCGATCTGGTGCACGGTCTGGGCGCGATGCGGTCGTGACATGGAAGTGGTGATGGTATGGTTCGTACGGACCGTCGGCGGTGGCACAGCTCCGGCGGGACGGCCGGAAAGCAAGAAAAAGAGAAAGAAAGAAAAGAGAAGAAGGAGAAGAAGGAGAAGAAGAGGAATGGGATTGGTTATTGGCTCTAGGGCTGAGGACAGAGGAGGTGACAACGGCGATGATGGGCAGCCGTCGACGGCAAGGGAGTTGCCGTCGGTCGAGGGTTTCTTGGGTCGTTATTGGAGTCGGGGTTGCAGTGGCAGCCAAAGGTGATGGTGGTGGTGGTTTATGGTGTCGGGGAAAGGAGAGAGGTGAGGAGAAGGTGACGTAATCGGCGATGAGGTGCGGGCGGTGTCGGGTCTGTGCAGGGATAGTTGGGGTTGCACGGATGTCGGGGTTGTTGCTAGGGTATCGGGTGCAGGGATCTCGAGGGGATGAGAAGGGAGAGGAAGTGGTTAAGAGGGTGTAGAGGTCGTGGTGAGGGTCATAATGTCGGGGTGATGGCGACGGCGTGTCACCGGCGATGGGTTGGAGACGTGAGCGTCATGGAGGTTGCAGGTGTTGGGTTGTGGGTTGTGTGTTCTTGAGTGAGGGCTCAGGAAGAGGGAGAAGTGGAGGAGATGGAAGAGGCCAAGTAGACGAGGTGGTGATGAAGACGAGGTTAGGAGGTCGGCGACGAAGGCGAGCGTTAGGGGCTAGGGTTCGTCGCAGCGAAAGAAGAAGAAGAACAGAGGAAGAAAGAGAGGTGAGAGAGAGGTTTGTGTTTTATTATTAAGTTATAAAAATATATATAATATATAAATATATATGTTTAAAGAGAGAGAGACCGAGGAAATTTAGAGAGAGAGTGAGATATATAAACTGTTAAACAATATAAAATATATATTTTTTAGAGAGAGACAGAGCTGACATTTGGTTTTATATTTTAGGTTTAAAATATATTTTTTTTAGTTGAGAGAAACTTTAGAATAAGTAAATATTATAATATTAAAATATTAGTCCATTTTGAGATTTAGCAAATACAAACCTACTCCAAAACACACCCGGGTCGGGTCTAAAAATTCAGATTAAAAATATGAAAAATATATGCGATTTCCAAATTTCAAAATGAATTCTCAGTCAAAGAAAATGCATACCCCCAAGAACGGATGCACGTACGTGCGTGTAGCTATCAAAAATACGTCTGTTTCACTGAACGGGACGATAACAAGGTGCGCGGATGCTACCACGGGGTTAGGCGTATCATGCAGGATATGAAATGCAATTTTAATTTATTATACGTGATTTAAATTGTTATATGCAAAAGATGCGATACTAGATAAAATACCAATATATACGAAATCATGAGATGCACTAGTCCATGCAACAAGTCAAGGTAATCTAGAAATAAGAGTCAAACAGGTTCAAGCAAGCGGGTCGGGTCGAATGCAATATAAAGCGTAAAATACCATTCGCACCCAAGATACGCTAAATCACGAATAAAGAACTACGAGAACTGG
The DNA here is from genome assembly GCA_030015575.1 of Agapanthus africanus. Taxonomy (NCBI): domain Eukaryota; kingdom Viridiplantae; phylum Streptophyta; class Magnoliopsida; order Asparagales; family Amaryllidaceae; genus Agapanthus; species Agapanthus africanus. Next base: position 298,575,789 of record CM057346.1, on the reverse strand, counting down.
AATTCGTATAAATGAACTCGGGTGTTACATTATACCTAACTACAAAAGAATTTCGTCCTCGAAATTCCAAGAACAAGATAGGATAAACAACAAGGAATTTCAAGAATAGATGTGGAAACTTCTGACGGACTACATCTTCTCGTTCCCAGGTTGACTCTCCATGTGAGCGATTACCCCAAGAAGCAAGCATAAGGGGATAACTTTGTTTCTAAGAACCTTTTCTCTTCGGTCCACAATTGATATCGGTCGCTCCTCAAAGGTTAAATCTTCTCGTACAGTCTGCTCCGAATGATCCAACACATATGTCTCATCTCAAACGTACCTACGGAGTTGAGGTACGTAACACATGTCATGAACATTCACCAAAGATTGTAGTAACACCAAACGATACGCTACTTCTCCAATACATCCCAAGATCTCAAAAGGTCCAACGAATCGAGGACTAAGCTTTCCTCGACTTCCGAAACGGATCACTCTTCTATTTGGTGATATCTTCAAAAAAATTCCCAAATCACAAACCACGAACTCCAGAGATCATCTCGATGTATCTGCTCAACTCTTCTGTCGGTCTTGTGCTGCTTTCATATGATTCCGGATAGTGCTAACCTTCTCAACTGTCAGCACCACCAAACTGGTCCCAACAATCTTCGTACACCGACATCGTCCCAGCAAATAGATGAACGACACTTGCGACCATATAAAGCTTCGAATGGAGCCATCTGAATAGTCGCCTGAAAGCTGTTGTTGTACGAAAATTCCACCAAGTGTAGATGACCCTCCCATGAACCCTTGAAGTCTAACATACACGCCATCAACATGTCCTCATGAGTTTGGATCGTTCTCTCCGACTGGCCATCTGTTCGAGGATGATAAGATGTGCTAAACTCAAACGCGTCCCAAAACCTTCCTGTAAGCTCCTCCAAAAGTGTGATAAGAAACGAGTGTCACGGTCGGACACGATGCCCAACGGTACTCTATGCAATCTTACTATCTCCTGCATGTATCGCTCTACCAAAGCTTATGTCGATTGACCAACTCGAAATGGTATGAAATGAGCTGCCTTGGTCAATCGATCAACAATCACCCAAACTGCATTGTTGCTTTTTGGACTTCGCTGTATAGCCATCACGAAATCCATGGTTATATGTTCCCTCTTCCATTGAGGAATCGGAAGTGGTTGCAGTAAACCAGCCACCCTTTGATGTTCAGCCTTAACTTGCTGACACACCAAGCACTTTACTACAAGGCGGGCAATCTCCCGTTTCATACCTTCCCACCAGAGACGCTGTCATATATTTTGGTACATCTTCGTGCCTCCTGGATGTACGGAATATGCGGAACTGTGTGCCTCCTTCATAACTTCTTCACGAATGTCTCTTTTGGGCACACACAAACGGCTACCATATCGCAACGAACAATCTTCATCAACAAGTCCGTTCAAAGTCTAGCTTCAACCTGTTCTCGAAACTTTTGCAATCTTGGCTCCTGTGATTGCGCTGCTTCAATATTCTCGATCATCGACAACTGTACTTGCAGCTACATCCTCTATCCCGAAGAATACGGTAGCACGATCTCCAACTCAAATCTCCGAAAGCCTTCAATAAGTTCCCTTGTGCAGCAACATCTGAATTGCTGGCAACCGACTAAGCGCATCCGGCACAACATTAACTTTCCCCAGATGGTACTCAAGATAAAGATCGTAGTCAGCCATCAGCTCCAATCATCTACAATGCCTCAAATTAAGCTCCTTCTGTGTGAACACATACTCCAGGCTTTTGTGATCAGTAAATACTTCGACCCTTTTGCCCAATAAGTGGTGTCTCCAAATCTTCAAAGCGAAAATCACAGCTGCTAACTCCAAGTCATGAGTTGGTTAATTCTTCTCATGGGTCTTCAACTGTCTCGATGCGTAAGCTATAACCTTCCCATGCTGCATCAAAACACATCCCAAACCTTTCCCAGATGTGTCGCTGTGAATCACCAATTCTTCGGAACCATCTGGTACGGTTATAACAAGTGCGGTTATCAACCTCTTCTTCAACGCCTCAAAAGCTGACGCACACTTATCTGTCCATACAAATAGTACTTCCTTGCTCGTAAGCTTGGTCAAGGCTCAGCCAAACGAGCAAAAATTCTCTACGAACCTTCAGTACTACCCAGCAAGTCCAAGAAAGCTTCTTATATTCGCAACATTCTTCGGAGTTGGCCAATCTCGAACTGCTGTAATCTTTCGAGATCAATGGCGATTCCATCTCCAGCCACAACGTGCCCCAAAACTTCACTTCTTTAAGCCAAAACTCGCACTTGCTCATCTTGCATACAATCTTTCTTGCCTCAATGTCTGTAGTGTGATCTTCAAGTGTTCCGCATGCTCTTCAATACTCCTCGAGTAGACCAGAATATTATCAATGAACACCACTATAAACTGGTCCAAGAATAGTGAAAAGATTCGATTTATCAAGTCCATAAATATCGCCGGTGCATTCGTTACTCTGAAAGGCATCACTAATTCTCGTCATGTCCATACAGAGTTCGGAACACAGTCTTGCAAATATCTTCCGGTTTAACTCGGACCTGATGATATCCGGACCGCAAATCCAGCTTCGAGAATACCCCGCGCCACTAAGCTGCTCAAACAATTCTCCAATGCGAGGGATCGGGTACTTGCTCTTAATAGTCACCCGGTTTAATTCTCGATAATCGATGCACATATTCCTTGTGACATCATCTTCTTTGCTAGAAGAACTGGAGCTCCCCAAGGTGAATTACTGCTGCGAATCCAACCCTTCTCAAGTAATTTAGCAACCTACTTCTTGACTTCTTCCAACTCCACTGGTGCCATTAGATAATACGTCTTTGAGATTGGCGCTACACCAGAAACAAGATCAATCACAAACTCCACGCCTCGTTTTGGCGATAATCCCGAGACGTCTTCGAACACGTCCATGAACTCTCGAACTACAGCTGGCGCTTCCTCCTTATCAACTTCCATCGATGAAAGAACATTGTTTGTCGGCCTAGCCCTAAACTCGACTGGCCCGACAGAACTACTTCCTTCAGTAAAACAAACTCCGGATGTCCGGGAATCTGGAAAATCACTTTCCTTTCCTTACAATCAATATGAGCGTGGAAAGTGCCGCGAAAATTTATTCCCAAGACAACAACAAACAAGGGATGCACTAGAATTGAATAATCCTAATGCGGGAAAAAACAAGAATGAGTAAGATACCGAGATGACTTCATCCAAAGTCAAGATACTGAAGAGGATTAAGCACGGTAAACTTGATTCAAGCTGGCGATGAACAAGAACTGACAAGCAATGAAACCGAGAGAAGCAAGGTATTATAACGATCATAGAATAAGGAAGTGAATCAAGACTAGGACTCCAAGTTACTTAAATAGAGTACCGCATTGTAACCATACTGCAGTTCATGGGTACAATTACATAACTCCACTCAAGTCGTCCAAATCCTAGTATCAGAATCCAAGAAACAGGGAGAAACAATGGTGAATCCAAAAATTTCAAGCCGAGATGCAAAGTTGTTTGTATATCGTCAAGGCAAAGGATACAAGAAAGATATGATTCAAGAATCACGATAGCAAGGTGGCAGGACATGTTCCTAATCACGAGTATTCTGATTCGTGTGTTGGGTCTGATACCCAACTACAAAAGAATCAAACCCGATTAACCTATATCCCATGGCTCTGATACCAAAAGAACCATGTCACGCCCCCGCTTCCCAGAGTACGCTAAGATAGGCATGTGACATAGCCAACAATGCTACCTGTGGATAGGAAAAATCCTTCCACAGTCACATTATGGCTGTAGAGATATCAAGAACAGGAAAGTAAACTAAACTATCTAGTACATGTCCATGAGCCAAAATAAATGAGTCAAGGAATGATAATATGCGGAAGCAAATGATACATTCTGGGTATCCGGATCTACCGTGACAGATCCAAGAGGATATTAGGACTTTCTCAGTCCAGGTACATCGACACCGTGCTGAAAAGATTCAGAATGGAAGATTCCAAGCGCGGTAACCTGCCGGCTTGTCACGGGATCACCCTCTCTAAAGAGATGTCTTCCAAGACTGATTTGGAGAGGGATCGCATGTCTATTATACCCTACGCTTCTGCGGTAGGCTCTATAATGTATGCGATGTTGTGTACCAGACCGGATGTAGCTTATGCACTGAGTGTGGTAAGCCGGTATCAGTCAAACCCTGGGGAGAAACACTAGATAGCGGTAAAGAACATTCTCAAGTACCTGAGAAGGACTAAGGAGATGTTCTTGGTGTATGGAGGAAAAGACCTCCAGATCGAGGCCTTTGCTGACTCCAGCTTCCAGATTGACAAGGATGATTCCAAGTCTATGTCGGGTTTTGTCTTTAACCTCAATGGAGGGGCGGTGTGTTGGAAGAGTTCCAAACAGGAAACCGTTGCAAACTCGACGATGGAAGCGGAATACATCGCTGCATCTGATGCCGCAAAAGAAGCTGTCTGGATGAGGAAGTTCTTGAAAGAACTTCAGGTGGTTCCATCCATTGTTGATCCAATACCTCTGTATTGCGACAACAACGGGGCTATAGCTTTAGCGAAGGAACCCAAGTCCCATCAGAGATCCAGGCACATCTTGAGGCGGTATCACCTGATCAGGGAGATCGTGGATCGCCAGGAGATCGAGGTTCGGAGAGTCGCTTCAGAAGATAACACTGCAGATCCATTCACCAAGGCCCTGCCCCAGACTCAGTTCGAGCGGCTGATCGAGATGATAGGTCTTCGATACGCCAGTACATGGCCTTAGTGCAAGTGGGAGATTGTTAGTGTATATGCCCTAGAGGCCATTACTGTATCATACTGGTTTGTATATTACTTAATGGATGCTTGGGATATTCACCTTGTATATACAATCTTGCTCAAAATAGTAGTATGCTACTTGGTTTGTTTCTACTTCAATGTGTACATGTGTTTATTTTTGTATATCTCCTATACACATTAGTAGAGCCCTTAGGATCTTTGCTTGATTACCAGTGATGTGATGGCCGTCACACTAGTGGGGCTGGGTAATCTATAAGCACATCCTTATGCAGGTCCCTGGTCGCAGGACTATCGAGACAGGGCATCGATACTCCGGAGTAGACCAGCGCATGCGCTTCTCATCCCAGTATGGGAGACGGTCTGTCCCACAGCCGTCAGTACGTCGTACTTGAGATAGTATGCGGGTGCTCGTTAGGTTACGGGTACACTGGACAGGACTCGTCGGGAACTGACTAGTTGGTATTATACCTATCGTCGGTTATCAGTTCCTAGGTGACATGAGTACAGCTTAGTCCGCTGACTTGACACTGTCATTTCGCCTCGAGTGTGTTCCCACTGTACTTTGATCACTACCCTACCACGGCTCAAAGGAGTCGTGCAAACAGGTAGTGGTTGGGTGCAGTCCCGAAGCACTTGGAGGCAGTGACGGTTAGACAGGATTCGTCTCTCCCGGTATTGGGGGTTGACATCGCGCTGTGTCTAGGAGAGCCATTACACGAGTAGTCCCTGGCCAGGGCAAACGAGATATACTGGTAGGTTTCCAGTGTTATCTCAGGGTGTTTTGGGCTTCGCTCCGGCACGACTTGTACCGCTATTGGGGGACTGACGTTTACCGCCCCCTAGGCCCGCCATGCGATGTATAAGACGAACAGACCGGACTGTACGGAGAATGTCACACTCAGGCTCAGTAGGAGTTCAGATGGGTTTCGCCTCGTCGGTCTTCTTGTCGGCACTACCTGGGGACCGTTACGCACAGCTAGTGCCGCTTGCGGTCTGTGGTTAAACCCACTGCCAGCGTAGTGTCGAGTCTTTAGAGTCCCACACAGAAAGCTTTTCGCCTTTAGGCAAAAGAGTAGAGGTCGCATGGTATTGCGACAGGTCGCATGGTTTTGCGACAGGGTTCGGTCACATCCGTGCACTTGTGCACGTATAGTGTCCGGACAGTTTACACTAGCGGGCTTTGGTTTAAGCCAGATCCTAGTGTACCTTTTGGGATTGGATTTATCCAGTGTGCATTCGTGTTCCTCGGAACGCGGATGCGGGTGTGTATGCACAGTTGACAGGGAGGCAGAGGTAGCGGATTCTCATTAGGGTTGTTGACAGTTGACCGTTGACTATTTGACTTTTTGCTCAACCCTAATGAGAATATGATATGTGATTAACTATTATATTAATTAAGTATTATGGTGATATGGTTGTTGACTTTGTTGACTTGTTGACTTTTGTTGATCTGTTGACTTTGTTGACTTGTTGACTTTTGTTGACCGGTTGACTAGGCTTGACTAGTTGACCATCATGATAACCATAGCCATCATTTTATGGCAAAGACTTTTTCTTGCTTGCTCATTTGTGTAAAATGAGTGCATGAAATGATATGGTTATGGTTGCTTCAAACCATCACATAAGACTTTTTTTAGTATGATGAGTTATCATGACTTTGGATTATGAGAGGGTGAAAGACAAAAGAGAGCCTCATTCTTTCTTGCTCATTCTCTCTCTTGTTCTTGAGCTCTCCTTTTGCTCTCACCCTTTTGCTCTTGCTCCCTCTCTTTAATCTATGGTTCTCTTGTCTCATGAGTTGAGAATCAAGAACCATAGATAAAATCCCACACAAAGTATTCTCTACTCATTCTAGTTCACTAGGTTTAGCAAACCAAGTGAACTAGTTTCTTCAAAGAACGAAGAAGGAGCTAAAGGTTGGAGCTTTCAGGTGGATCTATCTTCGGCGTACGGAGACGACGAGAAGAAGCCAATCGGACCACCATCGGAGCTTGAAGACGAAGGAGTTCAAGACAAGCAAGGTATAACCCCCTAACCGAGTAGCTAGAAACTCATAGTTAGGTTGTTAGATAGATGTTTAACCAAGATCCGGGTTTTAGGTCCATGTTACCACCTCCGTAAAAATCGTTTTTTACCAAATTCCGCATTCCCGAAAGTACCGGGAGAGGTAGCATGGACTTACAGTGGTATCAGAGACTAGTTAAACTCTATCTAACAAGTTAGCAAGTAACTAGAAGATCGATCAAAGAAAAAGTCCCAAAAACGAACCCATGAATTTTCAACTTTCTGTCGATTTCAAAAGTACTGGAAAAATTTTTTGGAACACACCTAAAATCGACTCAGGCTTTTTTAAAGGATATGCAAAAATTTGGGCCCCTGACTCGATCAAAGCGCCGCGTTTCCGCGGCGGGAGCACGCTCCCGCCGCGGAAACGCGGCCTAGTTGACTCGGTCAAGGGTTTTCTTTTTTGCAGTTTACTCATTGGGGTATTTTGGGATTTTTAGTACATATATTTTCAACCCAGATTTTCCAGAACGAAAATTTTATTTTGGGGTCCCGAAAATCCGTATTTTTGATCGAACTTCTAAAAGACTTTAGCTAACGGGTTTTTCTGTTATGTGATATTTGTATTGAACGTCTACTAATCGCTATATGTCGATTAGTGGGGGTTATACAAATCTGTGATCTGTAATGTTGCTGGAATGTGTATATGAATATGTTGGATTGTCGCGGGTGAATAGCCGGGGGTTGTGAGACGAGAGTTTTCTTTTCTTTCAATTCATGTAAATTTGTAAATTGATGTAATAATTATTTGTATGGCCGCACAACCGGGTCGGGGTTGTAGCCGTCATTGTATAATTTCTTTTTACTGTTTTTGCTCCTAGGATAGACCCATGGAGGGGGTGCACAAACTACCGGGTATGCCGAAGTGTCGAGTGGCCTACTCATGGAGATGAGGGAGGTTACTACGCTTCGGGTACTTGGCGGGTAGTTTGCCGCACCCGTAGGGGTCTTGGGTGGGGTATTTGGCTATTCACCGCGACCGTGTAATTTGTCTTTCGTTACAGGCTCGTACGAATTACAGATTCCTAGTATATCCAATGTATTCATCTGTGATCTGAAATGTTTATCATTGCAGTATATCTATATATGATATTATTTAGGCGTTGCTTATGTTTTACAGACGCGCTAGCCCAGCCCCCGCTCTGTCGTTAGTTAAGTAACCTAACGGGTAATGACGGGGCCCCGTGGCGAATGCGAATGGCATAAGCGTACGTCATATTTTGGTTGTTTTCTGCAATGGTAGGATTAAATGATGGGACGCATTAAAAGAACTAATGCAAGAATATCACGTATTAAAAGAACTAATGCAAGATAATAAACCAAGTTAAAGTCGTTGGAACACTTTCGAAAAACCACTCGGTTCTTTTCAAAACCAACTTTTAAATGCGGAGCTTGAGCCACTCCTTTTAAAAGCTATCTCGTTCCATCGACCAAATCAAGTTCACTACGTTCACGGTTTTGCCAAAACCATTCGTAGCCCTCCGTCATTTCGTATGAATATTCAATAGTATTCAAGCTGTGTTTGTTGACCTTCGTCAAGGCATAGTGATTGGTAGCTATTGGGTATTCATATGTAGCATAGATAGATGCGTTGGTTTGGGACATTCGCATTACCTTGTTGACCTTCGTCAAGGGTATATACGGGTGGATTCAAATTAACCTGGATAATGACGGGCAGAACTTGACATGTGACTTATGATTTGTTGACCTTCGTCAAGGTCATAAGAGCATGGGGCAAAAATTCACATCGGGAGTTTCATAAGTACTGAAACTTGCTAGATTTGCATACCATTTGGAGTGTGATGATTCTGGTAGGATTCCTTCAGTTTCGTCACGCAATGATATTTGGATCCCGATCCTACTGTGAGTATATGCTACTCCTCGGGAAATTTCTCACTTAACGATCAATGCTATAAACCTAGTAGGTGCCTAGAAAGGTGTTAGCGGGGCTACACCCCCAGGGAAAAGAGGTTCTCTAATTAAGGAACTTCGCGAAAGCGTTGGAAAACCTCCCTCGAAGTACCGACACCGGCCTGGCTGAACGGTTAAGCAAGTATTGTGCGGTGGGATTGATCCCGGCTAATTCTTCCTTTATGGTTTGAGGAGGGATTCGAGAAACAGTGGGAGCCATCATGTTTAGACAAACTAAAAACCACTCTAAACTTGCAAGAGCATCATGCTGAGTGTTTCTTCTTCTCTCTCCTAATTGCAGCGACCAATCAACATGACTGGACTTAAGTTACTCCTAGATAAAAACAAACTGACAGGGCCAAACTACAAAGATTGGCTCAGGAATGTCAAGATAGCAATCACTTACGACAAGCTGGGGTATCTTCTTACCACCAAAGCTCCCCCTGTCCCTGGTCCAACTTCCAGCGTCGCGGATAAGGAAATCCGCAAGACTTTGGAGATTGATAGCGCGAAGGCCAAATGCCTCCTGCTTGCCTCGATGGACAATGAACATCAGAGGAGGCACGAGAATATGGACATGGAATCCATATTGCTTCATACAAAAGAACTGTATGGAGAGCAATCTCGTATCGCAAGATACGAAGCGTCAAAAAAGTTATTTTCGACAAGAATGGCCGTCGGATCATCAGTAGCCGAGCACGTGCTAAAGATGATCGGCTACATTGAAGAGCTCGCGGACCTAGGGATCACATTGGAGAGTGAACTATATACGGATATAGTTCTCCAGTCCCTTCCTTCCACTTACGCCCAGTTTATACTGAACTTCAACTTACAAGAAAAAGAGGTTGAACTTTCAGAGCTCCTCAACATGCTGAGGAGCGCAGAGGGCACCCTACAGAAAGGTAGGGATACATCCACTTTGTTTGTAGGAGGATCATCTTCTTCTAGGTCCAAGGCGAAAGCCAAGGAAAAGAAGAAGAAGGCCCCCGCCAAACCAAGGGGCGGTGTTAGTAAAGTGGATACGAAGGGAAAAGGTAAAGCAACAAAGATAGCGGGGAAGCTTGTGGATAAGGAAGAATGCTTCTATTGTCATAAGAAAGGACACTGGAAGAATGATTGCAGGGCCTGGAAGGCCAGAACACAGGAATTGAAGCAGGTTGCAGCTTCAGCTTCAGGTGTGTATGTTATTGAAAACTGTCTTTCAATAAACTCTACTTCCTGGGTATTGGATACCGGATCAGGATCTCATATTTGTAATTCTTTGCAGGCGTTGAGAAACCGTAGGGTTTTGAAGGCAGGTGACATGACCCTCAGAGTTGCGAACGGAGCTAGCATGGATGCTAAAGCCGTGGGGGACTATCACCTGGGAATGTCAGATGGACATGTTTTGGTTTTGCGTAATTGCTTTTTTGTACCCAACGCAACTTGTAATATCATTTCTGTATCTTTAGTTTCTAAAGAAGGTTATGAATTTGCGTTTGTAAGTAATGTTGTAAACATTCACCTTAATCAAGTTTTGATTGGGTCAGGTACATTGAGTAATGGTATATACGTATTGAACCAACCACAGATTTTCAATGTCCAGAATACACACAAAAGAAAGTCTCCGGAAATGAATCAGACTTTCTTGTGGAATTGTAGACTGGGTCACATCAATGAGAGAAGGTTGACGAAGTTACATACAGAAGGGTATTTGAATGCGTTCGAATATCAATCGTATGCCACTTGTCAATCTTTTCTCAAAGGAAAGATGACAAAGACTCCGTTTACTGGACATGGAGTAAGAGCGAGCGAGCTCTTGGGACTCGTACATAGTGACATGTGCGGTCCAATGTCTACACATGCGCGAAGCGGATATTCTTACTTCATTACTTTTACGGATGACTTCTCAAGGTACGGTTATGTCTTCTTAATGAAACATAAGTCCGAGGCCTTTGGAAAATTCCAGGAGTATAAGAATGAAGTAGAGAAACAGACCGGCAAAAGTATTAAGATTCTAAGATCGGATCGAGGTGGAGAATACTTAAGTGCCGAATTCCTGAATTACTTAAAAGAGAATGGTATTCTCTCTCAGCTTACTCCTCCATACACTCCGCAACATAACGGTGTATCGGAGAGACGGAACCGAACCCTATTGGATATGGTTCGGTCCATGATGAGTAACGCTGAGTTACCACGATCATTCTGGGGATATGCACTAGAAGCAGCTGCATATCTCTTGAACAAGGCTCCCACCAAGACTGTGCCTACCACCCTATATGAGATGTGGACTGGGAAGAAACCCTGTCTTAAGTATCTTAAGGTATGGGGATGTCCAGCTTTTGTAAAAAAGCAGCATGCGGACAAGCTTGAGGCACGTTCAGTACAGTGTAAGTTTGTGGGATACCCAAGGAACTCCAGGGGGTATCTTTTCTATTCCGCTGAGGAACAAAAGGTTTTTGTTTCTCAGCATGCCCGCTTCTTGGAAACTGAGTTTTTGGAAACCCAGATAAGTGGGAGCACAATAGAACTGGAAGAAGTTCCAGAACCACAGACTGTTACTGAAAGCTTAGTGGAACCAGAGGGTTCAACAGAACAAGACATTCCTACGCCGCTCCGCAGGAGTAGTAGGCAGACTCATCCGCCCGAGAGATACTACGGTTTTCTCATAGACGGGGATAGAGAGGATTGCATCATAAATTATGATGAGCCTACTAGCTTCCAGCAGGCCGTTCAGAGCGTTGACTCAGTGAAATGGCTGGATGCAATGCGGACCGAAATGGAGTCCATGTACACCAACAAGGTATGGACGTTGGACATTGCTCCAGACGGGGTAAAACCCGTAGGATGCAAGTGGATCTTCAAAAGGAAGATTGGTGTAGATGGGCAGGTTGAGACCTATAAAGCTAGGCTGGTAGCAAAGGGTTTCCGTCAAAGACCTGGCTTGGACTATGACGAAACCTTTTCTCCAGTAGCCATGCTGAAATCCATTCGGATCCTTCTTGCCATTGCTGCCTTCCATGATTATGAGATCTGGCAAATGGACGTAGAGACCGCTTTTCTAAATGGAAATTTAGAGGAGTGTGTCTATATGGACCAACCAGAGGGTTTCATTCAGAGTGGGAGCAGCGGAAAGGTGTGCAAGTTGCTTAAGTCCATCTATGGACTAAAGCAGGCGTCGCGGAGTTGGAACATCTGCTTTGATGAGACGGTCAAAGAATTTGGCTTTATCAAAAATCCAGATGAACCATGCATCTATAGTAGATTTGTAGCGAGAACTGTAGTATTCCTCGTTTTATACGTGGATGACATTCTCTTAATACGAAATGACATTCCTATGCTACAATCTGTCAAGGGGTTCATGTCACACAGGTTCTCCATGAAAGACCTGGGTGATGCCTCATACATTCTGGGTATCCGGATCTACCGTGACAGATCCAAGAGGATATTAGGACTTTCTCAGTCCAGGTACATCGACACCGTGCTGAAAAGATTCAGTATGGAAGATTCCAAGCACGGTAACCTGCCGGCTTGTCACGGGATCACCCTCTCTAAAGAGATGTCTCCCAAGACTGATTTGGAGAGGGATCGCATGTCTATTATACCCTACGCTTCTGCGGTAGGCTCTATAATGTATGCGATGTTGTGTACCAGACCGGATGTAGCTTATGCACTGAGTGTGGTAAGCCGATATCAGTCAAACCCTGGGGAGAAACACTGGATAGCGGTAAAGAACATTCTCAAGTACCTGAGAAGGACTAAGGAGATGTTCTTGGTGTATGGCGGAAAAGACCTCCAGATCGAGGCCTTTGCTGACTCCAGCTTCCAGAGTGACAAGGATGATTCCAAGTCCATGTCGGGTTTTGTCTTTACCCTCAATGGAGGGGCGGTGTGTTGGAAGAGTTCCAAACAGGAAACCGTTGCAGACTCGACGATGGAAGCGGAATACATCGCTGCATCTGATGCCGCAAAAGAAGCTGTCTGGATGAGGAAGTTCTTGAAAGAACTTCAGGTGGTTCCGTCCATTGTTGATCCAATACCTCTGTATTGCGACAATAACGGGGCTATAGCTTTAGCGAAGGAACCCAGGTCCCATCAGAGATCCAGGCACATCTTGAGGCGGTATCACCTGATCAGGGAGATCGTGGATCGCCAGGAGATCGAGGTTCGGAGAGTCGCTTCAGAAGATAACACTGCAGATCCATTCACCAAGGCCCTGCCCCAGACTCAGTTCGAGCGGCTGATCGAGATGATAGGTCTTCGGTACGCCAGTACATGGCCTCAGTGCAAGTGGGACATTGTTAGTGTATATGCCCTAGAGGCCATTACTGTATCATACTGGTTTGTATATTACTTAATGGATGCTTGGGATATTCACCTTGTATATACAATCTTGCTCAAAATAGTAGTATGCTACTTGGTTTGTTTCTACTTCAATGTGTACATGTGTTTATTTTTGTATATCGCCTATACACATTAGTAGAGCCCTTAGGATCTTTGCTTGATTACCAGCGATGTGATGGCCGTCACACTAGTGGGGCTGGGTAATCTATATGCACATCCTTATGCAGGTCCCTGGTCGCAGGACTATCGAGACAGGGCATCGATACTCCGGAGTAGACCAGCGCATGCGCTTCTCATCCCAGTGTGGGAGACGGTCTGTCCTACAGCCGTCAGTACGTCGTACTTGAGATAGTATGCGGGTGCTCATTAGGTTACGGGTACACTGGACAGGACTCATCTGGAACTGACTAGTTGGTATTATACCTATCGTCGGTTATCAGTTCCCAGGTGACATGAGTACAGCTTAGTCCGCTGACTTGACACTGTCACTTCGCCTCGAGTGTGTTCCCACTATACTTTGATCACTATCCTACCACGGCTCAAAGGAGTCATGCAAACAGGTAGTGGTTGGGTGCAGTCCCGAAGCACTTGGAGGCAGTGACGGTTAGACAGGATTCGTCTCTCCCGGTATTGGGGGTTGACATCGTGCTGTGTCTAGGAGAGCCATTACACGAGTAGTCCCTGGCCAGGGCAAACGAGATATACTGGTAGGTTTCCAGTGTTATCTCAGGGTGTTTTGGGCTTCGCTCCGACACGACTTGTACCGCTATTGGGGGACTGACGTTTACCGCCCCCTAGGCCCGCCATGCGATGTATCAGACGAACAGACCGGACTGTACGGAGAATGTCACACTCAGGCTCAGTAGGAGTTCAGATGGGTTTCGCCTCGTCGGTCTTCTTGTCGGCACTACCTGGGGACCGTTACGCAAAGCTAGTGCCGCTTGCGGTCTGTGGTTAAACCCACTGCCAGCGTAGTGTCGAGTCTTTAGAGTCCCACACAGAAAGCTTTTCGCCTTTAGGCAAAAGAGTAGAGGTCGTATGGTATTGCGACAGGTCGCATGGTTTTGCGACAGGGTTCGGTCACATCCGTGCACTTGTGCACGTATAGTGTCCGGACAGTTTACACTAGCGGGCTTTGGTTTAAGCCAGATCCTAGTGTACCTTTTGGGATTGGATTTATCCAGTGTGCATTCGTGTTCCTCGGAACGCGGATGCGGGTGTGTATGCACAGTTGACAGGGAGGCAGAGGCAATGGATTCTCATTAGGGTTGTTGACAGTTGACCGTTGACTATTTGACTTTTTGCTCAACCCTAATGAGAATATGATATGTGATTAACTATTATATTAATTAAGTATTATGATGATATGGTTGTTGACTTTGTTGACTTGTTGACTTTTGTTGATTTGTGGACTTTGTTGACTTGTTGACTTTTGTTGACTTGTTGACTTTGTTGACCGGTTGACTAGGCTTGACTAGTTGACCATCATGATAACCATAGCCATCATTTCATGGCAAAGACTTTTTCTTGCTTGCTCATTTGTGTAAAATGAGTGCATGAAATGATATGGTTATGGTTGCTTCAAACCATCACATAAGACTTTTTTTAGTATGATGAGTTATCATGACTTTGGATTATGAGAGGGTGAAAGACAAAAGAGAGCCTCATTCTTTCTTGCTCATTCTCTCTCTTGTTCTTGAGCTCTCCTTTTGCTCTCACCCTTTTGCTCTTGCTCCCTCTCTTTAATCTATGGTTCTCTTGTCTCATGAGTTGAGAATCAAGAACCATAGATAAAATCCCACACAAAGTATTCTCTACTCATTCTAGTTCACTAGGTTTAGCAAACCAAGTGAACTAGTTTCTTCAAAGAACGAAGAAGGAGCTAAAGGTTGGAGCTTTCAGGTGGATCTATCTTCGGCGTACGGAGACGACGAGAAGAAGCCAATCGGACCACCATCGGAGCTTGAAGACGAAGGAGTTCAAGACAAGCAAGGTATAACCCCCTAACCAAGTAGCTAGAAACTCATAGTTAGGTTGTTAGATAGATATTTAACCAAGATCCGGGTTTTAGGTCCATGTTACCACCTCCGTAAAAATCGTTTTTTACCAAATTCCGCATTCCCGAAAGTACCGGGAGAGGTAGCATGGACTTACATAATCATGGGTATACAGAACAAGCATGAGTACTAATAAAACAACAAACTGAAACATGTAATATGATATGCAAATTGGTACAGACTAAACTATATGGATGTACAGTCATCAATTAGAATTAGGGTTATAGTTCCAACATGAAGTATCATACCTTACATGAACATAGAATATTACAATCACACTATCATGTATTAAAAGATCGCTAGATGCAGTTACATATAAAAGGGTTAAATGGATGCAATAATTTGTATAAAACATGTTAGATGGATGCAAACGGTTGTTGCACAGTTATGAACTATTAAAAGGGTACTATGGCTAAGCGACCAAGAACTATGTTATAAAAAAATATAGGCATGAGCATACAACATTATAATCCATCATGCAACCGGGTGTGTTTCACAATTAACTCAAAATGATATAAACGGACATCGGATGGTAAAATGTGCTATAAGCATCAATTCAAACTTCATGTTTAAAATATATATATATATATATATATATATATATATATATATATATGCAAATAAATATAGAATACTGTAAAATAGAATGTAGCAAGTTTCACTTGCCTCAGAACAAAGGTCGAGATGTAGGCGGCCTGGTGCGACATGATATGATACGGTGTGTGAAACGACACGACACGGTACTGGGTCTGGGCGCGATCTGGTGCACGGTCTGGGCGCGATCTGGACGCGATCTGGTGCATAGTCTGGGCGCGATACTGTCGTGACATGGAAGTGGTGATGGTATGTTTCGTACGGACCGTCGGCGGTGGCACAGCTCCGGCGGGACGGCCGGAAAGCAAGAAAAAAAGAAAGAAAGAAAAGAGAAGAAGGAGAAGAAGAGGAATGGGATTGGCTATTGGCTCTAGGGCTGGGGACAGAGGACACGAGAAGGTGACAACTACGATGATGGGCAGCCGTCGACGGCAAGGGAGCTACCGTCGGTTGAGGGTTTCTTTGGTCGTTATTGGAGTCGGGTTGCAGTGGCAGCCAAAGGTGATGGCGGTGGTGGTTTATGGTGTCGGGGAATGGGGAGAGGTGAGGAGAAGGTGACGTGATTGGCAATGAGGTGCGGGGGTGTCGGGTCTGTGCAGGGATAGTCGGGGTTACACGGATGTCGGGGTTGCTGCTGGGGTATCGGTTGCAGGGATCTTGAGGGGATGAGAAAGGAGAAGAGGTGGTTAATAGGGTGTAGAGGTCGTGGTGAGGGTCATGATGTCGGGGTGATGGCGACGGCGTGTCACCGGCGATGGGTTGGAGACGTGAGCGTCATGGAGGTTGCAGGTGTTGGGTCGTGGGTTGCGGGTTCTTGGGTGAGGGCTCAGGAAGAGGGAGAAGTGGAGGAGATGGAAGAGGTCGAGTAGACGAGGTGGTGATGAAGATGAGGTTAGGAGGTCGGCGACGAAGGCGAGCGTGAGGGGCTAGGGTTCGTCGCAGCGAAGGAAGAAGAAGAACAG
This sequence comes from Agapanthus africanus, assembly GCA_030015575.1. NCBI lineage: Eukaryota > Viridiplantae > Streptophyta > Magnoliopsida > Asparagales > Amaryllidaceae > Agapanthus > Agapanthus africanus. The sequence goes on along the minus strand of CM057346.1, from coordinate 298,559,057 downwards.
AGGAAGAAAGAGAGGTGAGAGAGAGGTTTGTGTTTTATTAATAAGTTATAAAAATATATACAATATATAAATATATATGTTTAAAGAGATAGAGACCGAGGAAATTTAGAGAGAGAGAGAGAGAGAGAGAGATATAAACTGTTAAAAAATATATAATATATATTTTTTAGAGAGAGAGAGAGAAAGAGCTGACATTAGGTTTTATATTTTAGGTTTAAAATATATTTTTTTTAGTTGAGAGAAACTTTAGAATAAGTAAATATAATATTAAAATATTAGCCCGTTTTGAGATTTAGCAAATACAAACCTTCTCCAAAACACGCCCGAGTCAGGTCCAAAAATTCAGATTAAAAATATGAAAAATATATGCGACTTCCAAATTTCAAAATGAATGCTCAGTCAAAGAAAATGCATACCCCCAAGAACGGATGCACGTACGTGTGTGTAGCCATCCAAAATACGTCCGTTTCACTGAACGGGATGATAACAAGTTGCGCGGATGCTACCACGGGGTTAGAGGTATCATGCAGGATATGAAATGGAATTTTAATTTATTTTACGTGATTTAAATTATTATATGCAAAAGATGCGATACTAGATAAAATACCAATATATACTAAATCATGAGATGCACTAGTCCATGCAACAAGTCAAGGTAATCTAGAAATAAGAGTCAAACAGGTTTAAGCAAGCGGGTCGGGTCGAATGCAATATAAAGCGTAAAATACCATTCGCGCCCAAGATTTCCTAAATCATGAATAAAGAACTACGAGAACTGGAATTGGTATAAATGAACTCGGGTGTTACAGGTTTGAAGGGATTTTTGAGTTGCGGTTGTGCTTATAAGCCTTAGTGGTGACCTTAAACCCCCTTGGTGCTAGAAACCCAGACCCAACACAAATACAAAACCTGAAACCCTAAAACAGAACTATCCATGTCAGTTTGTGAGGAAATTAGAGTGTGCAGGGAAATCTGGGATGACCCGGGGAAATTCTGAGGTAAACAAACAACTCTGGAGACCCAATAGGACCACTAAGCACCCACTGTAGAAGTACGAGACCCCAACTCACCTGGAAAACCGGCCTGGCCGGAATTTGTCTTAGTGTGGCCGGCCCCTCTGAGAAGATAGATGCCCAGGTTGCCCCCATAGCACATATACACTATGTACATAACCCTAGACTTGTTTTCTTGGTTTTATTTGACCTGAGTCAGATTCAGGGAGCATTTTAGAGTGATTTTGGCTATGGTTTTCCGTATTTTGAATGATGAGTTTTGATACTTGGATTCATTTTTGGTTGTGGCATGTTTGTACATCGACGACAAGGGTTATTTGGTTGATTTTGTACGCGTATGCTATAGGTTCTAACCTACGAGCAAGGCGCGTGCCGTTTTGGAATTTAGAACTTGATTTTAATAGCGTTGCGATATGTGTTGTTATTATAGGTACCTTCGCGTGGATTCCGAGGCAACGGAGCGTGGCGTCAACGACTTCGGCAAGAGAAGACCACGGTGAGTATATCTATATCTACGGGGGAGGTCGGGTGGATGGCGTATAGCACCCCCGCAAAGTTTTGATCGAAAACTAATTTATAGAATATGGTTAAGGAAACCGAGACTAGGAAACTAGGGTTATAATGAAGATAGCTATGAAACCATATTAGAAACTAGAGGATAGTTAGAAGTGATACGTAACCACTATTATAGGATGACGGAATTTGAGGATGACATGTGACGACATTGCCGTTTAGGGTACTATAGGACTAAATAGCCGATGTAGATGTGTCATCCGAACCATACCCTTTTCTAAACCGAAGAATCGTTTGTACCCTTTAAATATATAGTTTGAAGGACGTTACGGATTTTCAAATGATATCTTCTCCTTAAAAACACCGTAACTCCTATTTTCTAAACTACGATTCGCTTCCTTTAAAATCTGCTTGTATGGTTTGGGTGTGTATGTTAGACTAGATGCTTATACTTATAGTAGATATAGAATGTTTATGTAAACTCGACTTGATGTGAGATATAAATGCGATGAAAAAATATAAGACCGATATGATGATATGTTGAGATGATGATATGGTGATAAGTTGGTATACGGATGCGAGTCGATCGAGATGATTTATACCCTGCCGGTCCCCGGATATGAGATTATTGCGGATGTGACCGGGGACATAGGTACTTATATATATATATATATATATATAGAATGTTGTGAATCATGGATGATAGGCCGTACGTGATATTAGGCCGTACCCTCATTTGTCTTATAGGATGATAGGATCCCTATTAGCTTATGTTAGTTATATGTATGCCCTAGAGGCCATTACTTTACATACGTTGTATATTATAGTGGATGCTTGGACATATATAGGGAGGACTTTCTTGCTCAACATGATAGTATGCTATCTGGTTACTCTTTATCTTTACTTGTACTCTAATTGTCTCTATGTCACATGTTGATAAAGCCATTAGGATGAGTACTTGACTACCAGGACTATGATGCAGATCATACTAGTGAGGACAGTGTAGTCACTAAGTACATCCTTCAAATGTTCCAAGTCTAGGTGTATCGAGACAGGGCATCGATATACCAAAGTAGACTAGCGTATGCGCTTCTTGACCCATATGATGGGCGATGGATGATCCCATATCCATTGGTGTTTGACATCAGAGAAGGTATACGGGTGCTCAGTGGTGACTGGGTACATTGGACGGACTTGCCGAGGACTCCCAGATGGTATTATACCTCACGTCAGATGGCAGTTCTCTGGTGACACTGGTACAGGTTAGTCTGTAGACCCGAGATCGTCATAGAGTCTTATATGATTCCCACTGTGCTTTGATTTCCATCATAGCACGTCAAAGAGGGCATGCAGAAAGGTGGCTTTTGGGTACAGTTCCGAATTACATGGAGGCAATGAGAGATAGGAGGGGTTTCGTCTCTCCCGGTTTAGGGAGTTGATGTTGCGCTGTGTTCTATTGGCTATAACTGGAAATCCTTGGGCAGGGTTGCTGAGATTTACTGGTAATTGTTATCAGTAGTTCCTTGAACTGTTATGAACCTCATATCGACACGACTTATCAAGCTACTGGGGTCTGACGTTTACCACTCCTAGGCGAGATATGCGACATATCAGACGAAGAGACCGGACTGTACAGGAGTGTTACTGATTGGATTCGCAGGAGAATGTACAGGCTTGCTTGTTGATCTTATGATCGCTCAATACCTGGGTGGCTGTTACGTTTAGCTAACTGCTTGCAGCTTGTGGGTGTTCGATATGATCATCACCTACTGCCGGCGTATTGACGATTCTTTAGAGTCCTACACAGAGGTTTCTTGGATCAGGAAAAACGGAGTAGGAGCACATATGTGATATGTACGGGACCGAGAACAATACGTGTATGTGATACCGTATTAGATTCTCGTGATATGAGATATCGACCGGGTATATGAGATATAGCCGGGTCATCGGATCAAGTGTTGATTCGATGAGCTGATACAGATTATATTAGTCGGTTATTTATGAAATAGCCGGATTATCGGATCAAGTGTTGATTTGATAATTTAATATATAATTATATATTTGATATATTAAATTACATTAACTAATATAAGCTCACTTACTGATTCATTTTCTCACCGGGTAATAAATTGATATATATGCGATATGTGTTAATTGTATTATTTTCTTTTGTTACAAAAATATATTATATATGTGATATATAATATTGTAACATGTTTTACAAATGCAACATCATTATTGGAGATTAAACATGGTTAGGGTTTGATTTGGGTTAATCTTTTCTAGAAGCTTCTAGAAGCTTTTATTTTGTTTCTTGCAAAGATATTTTGTTTAGATATTTTGCTTGATATTTCCTAACCCAACCTACACCCTTTAACCCTAGTCAAATCTCTACAATGGTTAAGTCCTTCTTGACTTAACCATGTTTGCAATTGTAATGATAATAACTTTTGATTATTCATCACAAAAGGATTATTCATTAATCTTCTTGTTCTTTCTTGAGCTCTTTAAAAGCTCTCTAGGTTTTTCTTTTGTGATGATTTAGTGTGAGATTATGAAAACAAATGAGAGCCAAATTCCTGCCTCATCATCCTCATCTAATCTAGCCAATTAGATTAGGGTGTTCATTTCATTAGTAAGTGAGAGCTTGTGTTAATGAAATTCAAGGTAGATCATCTTTGTTATCGAAGATCGGAAGCAAGCATGCATCTTTCTCTTCGTGGAGCCTCTTTAGAGTCCGGGAACTTGATGATCGCAGCGAAGGGACCACAACACGGAGCTTATGAAGTGATGGACCGGACTACAAAGGTTGTAATCCCAAACTTTTAGAAGTAAAGTTGTTTACTTGCTATATGTTTTGCCTAATCTCTAGTCTATGATTTTGGTTAGGGTTGTTCGGCACGTCTAAATTTTGAATCGGGCATGGTTGATGCCTTATAGACCCTTGTGAGAGTGCCTAGTAACCCTACAGTTGTATCAGAGCCAAGCTAGAGCTTTCGGTGAAGTCTAGCCGAACTTTAAAGTCCGATCGAACTCCGAATACCCGTTAAATCCTAGTTTCTGGATTTTTTTTCAAAAGTTGAAATTTTTCATATTAAAAATACTCAGAAAATTATGCAGGGAAATATAAGAATTACTGTGAAGTACGGACCACCAACTCCCTCACATGACCGCGGAACCGCGGCCTAACCACGCGTTTGGCGGCGGTTCCGCGGCCAAAATTTGGACTTGGGGCCCACTACTTCAAGTATTTATTCTTAGGTCCTTTTTCATAATTCTGGGAATTTTTAAATTCTACTCAAGTGTTGAGCCGTCTGGGAATTATTGGGAACTCGTTGATTCGATCGGAAAGTTTAACTTCGTTTAATTTTTCCGGGTAATTTAGCACGTGTTAAAAAGTTCGAACGGATATCAATAACTCACTTTTTCCTCTGCCGGAAAATTTCCAAGTTTGGATTTTTCGGTAGTTTAAGAACGTTCTTAGTCGTTCAAGTAACGCGGTGGACCCTCTAGAAGAACACAAACCTTAACTCGATTATGTGACCGTCTGAACCGTCTCTAAACCTTAGGGTTTGGGGCAGTACGGCGTTGCCACATGTGAGGCGTTGGTTTGACCCTTCTACGGCTGGACCATCGGTACTGTGGCATGTGATGGATACTTTTTGAACTCCGCTCAAGTGTTGAGCTATTTGGGAAATTTTGGGTGTTTGTTTATTCGATCGGAAAGTTTAACATTGTCAATTTATCTAGAATGTGATACAATATTTGGAATCCACAAGTAGTTATGAGATAACTAATTTAAATGTTATAAATCTAGCAGTTTAGTCTCATTTGATCGGTTGCCATTTTGATGCGATCAAAAGTCCGTTGCAATCACGTAGCGTACGCGGATACTCGCCGGGTAAACTTAATAGATAGCCACGCCTCATAGCCCCGACCAAGTGACTGTAGGAGAACCCCGTCGCCAAAAGCATCCGTTCGGGTGCTCGCGGCAGCGGTGTTCCGCCTTAGTGCACTTTGTCGACGGCATCCGGGGGTGTGTCCGTCTACTAAAGTTTGCGACGAGCATTCGATCAGGATGTCGGGAATCTTATTGAATTACCCAACTTGATATTGAAAAGTGTTTTCGAGATCGAGACTAAAATGCGGGGTTTATAATTGTTAGGCATGCGATGTCTAAAGAATTCATTTGGTTAGGCATGCGATGTCTAAGGAGATTGCGGATTCCAACTGTTGTTGTTTTATACTTTCTTTTCTGCGACCGTAAGTGTAATATGTGGTGTATCGCCGGTTTCGTTGCTATACATCAACAACAATTGGGATACGCATATTTACTTACGTTGATGACATGTGATGTTATGTGTTGCTGTGATATGTTATATTGGATTGTCGCGTTTTGAATAGCCGGGGTTTTTTATGTGAGATGAGGGTTTTCATTTTCACTCATGTAAAATTCATTGTATGTAATATTCTTGTATTGGGGCACTTCCGGGATGAGGATGATGTCACCATTGTATATTATTTACTTTTCCGCATTAGGTAGACCCAAGGCGGGGAGCATAAGTAACCGGGTTCTAGGGTCCAGTTGGAGACCATTTCGAGGAGTCGAGACTGGGTCTCCTAACCCTAGAATTGGAAAAGTTGCTTGCCGCTCTCGTAGGGGTCCAGGGATGTGGGTTTGGCTATTCATCGCGACCGTGGAATCCGCGTTTTATACAGGCTTGCATAAAACACGAAAATCCTAGTATATCCAATATTTCATATGTTATCTTCTGCTGCAATGTTCTGTGATGAGATCATATTACTGCCTGAGACGAATGTTTATATTATATATATGAGATATATATATATATTATATTGTTGTTCTCGTTTCATATCTGATGCTTGTGAAGCATAATAAAACGGGACTTCATTAATGAGATTAATGAAACTAAAAGAAACCTAAAGATGTTGTAGAAACTTGTTTAAAAATTGGTAGCACTAATTCTTTCTTTGCATAGCGGTGTTCCTTGTAGAATATCCAGCACCTTATTCGATAAGGAAAGAACCGAGATCCCTTTACCGGGAGTGACCTCTTTAGCGAAACTAGCAGATGCAACAAACTCGGTTTGTCTTTTGATTGTTTTTATAGTTTTTGCTTTGCATAGTGATATTTATGAAATATCCTGCACCTTATTCGATAAGGAAAGAGCCGACGATCCCTTCCCCGGAAGTGACCTCTTTAGCAAAACTAGAAAAGGCCTAAAAAACATTCCAATTAAAATCACACGATTCTACAACGATATCAAGTTCATTATGCAAAGGGTTTTCTTAAAAACCTGTCGTAGCCCTCCGTCATTTCAGATAAGTAATATTTAGTATTCGTGCTGTGTTTGTTGGCCTTTGTCAAGCCTTAGTATGCGGTAGCTGATTACTGCTTATCTGTATAAAGATATGATGTGATTGAGTTAGGGTAGTCGTGCGACTTTGTTGGCCTTTGTCAAGGGTCGTGCGGGTGGGTTTAATTCAATCAAGAAATGACGGGTTGAACTTGACTAGCATCCTATGGTTTGTTGGCCTTTGTCAAGGTCATAGGAGGTTAGGGGTAAAATATTATTGGGAATTTCAAGTGTTGAAATTTGCAATGAGATTGCATACCTTCTATGAGATAGTTGGATCCCGATACCCGCTGCGAGTAAGAGTTACTCTTGGGAGAGTTTTACACATTACAATTAGCCGATCAAGTAGGTGTCTAGAAAGGTGTCAACGTGGTTATGCCCCTGGGAAAATGAGGTTTATTTTAATTAGGTCCGTGCGAAAGCGCGGGGAACCTCCCTCAATGTACCGACACTGGCCTGGCTGAAAGATTGGCGAACTTGTAGAGTGTAATCAATCCCGGCTAGTCTTTCCTTTTAGGATTTGAAGGAAGATTTGACTAAAACAGTGGGAGACAACCTGATTAGATATATTAATAACCAATTTAATCTTGCAAGAGCGCACGCAGAGTGTTTTCTTCTCTCTCTCTCCTGGTTGCGACTAGTCACGCCTTAATCAAGATAATAATACGGATGTATTGACCGAACCCGCTTGTTATACTGCGCTAAGGAACGTTGGTCCCGCTCCAACTTATAATTGTTATAAGACAGAGCAGGAAATAGGGGATTACCCGAATTCCCGTGCCGCCCAAACAAAAAAAGTACATACCGATGCATCTTTTTCGGGTGTGTTCATTACCGAGAACTATTTCCCAGTATCATTTACGTCATGGGTATGAGATACCGGATCAGGATCCCGCAAATGTAATTTGTTACATGGGCTACAGATAGGTAGAGAACTGAGAACGGGTAATAAGTTTCAAGAGTTGGAAATGATGCAAGTGTTGCAGCCAAGTCTGTTGGCAGTTATCACCCTGTATTATCAGAATACATTGATTCTGAACGAATGCTATTAGATACCGAACCTGATATACAACATCATATCAGTCTCTTTATTAGTAAAGAAAGATATAATTTTGTATTGTTGGATAATGTTTTGAACATTTCCTATATCAAGAGTTGATCGGTTCAGGCACGTTATCTAAAAGCATAGACGTTCTAAATCAAACCACAGTTCTTAATGTACAGAACTCACACAAGAGGAAGAGTATAGAAATGAATGAATCCTTCTTGAGGCATTATAGACTAGGTCATATCAATGCGACCTGACTAGCTGAAGTTACATAAAGATGCATATTTAAATTAGTTTGGATTTACATCTTGTAAAAACTTGCCAGTCATGTCACAAAGATAAGATGACCACAGCTCCGTTTATTAGAAACAGAGAAAGAGTTAGTGAACTCTTAGGATTGATACATGCTGATGTATGAAGGTCCCCTGTCTACACATGCCAGGACCGGTTCTTTGTACTTCATTACATTCACTGATTATCTCTCAAGATCCGGACATATGTTCCTGTTGAAATACAAGTCTGGAACTTTTGAGAAATTCAATAAATATAAGTTGGAAGTAGAGAACCAAAAACAGGTATAAGTATTATGTCCTTTGATGTGATCAGGGAGGAGAATACTTGAGCACGAGATACCTGGACTATTCTAAAAGAGAATGAGATTCTCTCTCAGCATTACTCCTCCGAATACACCACAGCACGTCGGTGTATTAGGGCGGAGCAATCGCACCCTATGTGATATGGTGTGCTCTATGATGAGTACTACTGAGTTGCCTATTTTCTTTTGGGAGTTATGTACTTGAGAAGCTGCATACCTATTGAATAGGGTTCCAATCAAATCAGTATCCTACCACTCCATATGTGATATGGTATTTGAGAGCCCATCTCTTAAAGATGTTGAGATTTGGGGTTGTCCGGCCTATGTTTAAAAGAAAAATACGGACAAGCTCGAGGCAAGGTCAGTTCTGTGGAAGTTTGTTGGATATCCCAAGCATTCGCAAGGGAATATCTTCTACCAAACTGGGGAACAAAAGGTGTTTTTGTTTCTCAGCATGCCACCTTTGTGAAAGGGAATTTCTTGTGAAGAAATTATTGGTCATGAGGTAGAACTGGAAGGAGTTCCAGCTATACAAACTGCAGCTGATGACTTGGTAAACCCGGAGGATTCAATAGATCCCAACGAACCTTAGCCTCTCCGCCGATCTAGTAGGGTTCCTCATCCACCTGAGAGATACTTCGGTATCTCTATGACAGTGGGAGCGAGGATTGCATCATGAGATGATGACCCAACTAGTTTCGAGCAGGCCATCAGGAGTGATGACTCTGTGAGAATGGCTGGATGCTTAGCGATCTGAGATGGAATCCTTATACACCAACAAAGTATGGACTTTAGTTGCTTTATCTGAAGGGTTAAATCCCCATCAGGAGCAAGTATATGTTGAGAAGATTACTTGGTGTACATGAAAAAGTTGAGACTTTCAAAGCTATGCTTAAGTCTATCCAGATCCTATTTGCCACTGCTATATACCATGACTACGATATCGGGCGGTTGGGTGTCATGACAGCTTTTCTAAATGATGATTTGGAAGAGAGCGTCTAAGTACACAACCAGAGGGCTTCGTAGACAGTGGGAGTAGCGGAAACGTGAGAATGATGTTTTATGTGATAAATCAGGCATCGCAGAGTTGGAACATCTGTTTTGATGTGGTAGTCAAAGAGTTTGACTTCATCAAAATGGTAGATGAACCTTGTATATACAAAAAGGTAGTAGAGAGTATGGTGGTGATCCTCGTAAAGTACGTGGATGGCATACTCTTGATAGGGAAGGAGTTTTCTATGCTACGCTCGGTCAATCTCCTCTTATCACAAATGATTCTCCATATAGGATCAAGGTGATACCTCCTAAATCCTGGGTTATGGATCTATGAGATAGATCTAATTGGATGTTAGGAATCTCACTAGTTGTAGTGAGATAGTATCAATCGATCCTGGAGAGAATCACTGGAAAGGTTCCACGGTGATAAGGACGACTGAATGTCAGTCGCAGGCATTGTCTTTACCCTCAGTGGAGGGACGATATGTTGGAAGAGTTCCAAGCTAGATACCGTGACATACTAGACGATTAAAGGCAAGATACATCGTTACCAAGGATTCTACCAAAGAGACCGTCTGGATATAATTTAGTTCATGAGATGAACTTCGTTCCTGCCATTGTGTGACAATGGAGTTGTGGCTTAGGCCTAGGACCCCCCATCCCATCAGAAATCCAGACATATTCTTAGGAAGCATCACCTGATAATGGAGATGATTGATCTCCAGGGAGATCGAGGTTAGGAGAGTAGACACAGAGGACAACAGCGCGGATCCACCCACAAAGGCCTATTTCCCAGTAGAGACTTTTATGGGATGGTTGAGTATGAGATACTTCAACCACAGCTTATTGTTGGGTATTAGATACTACAACAGATAGCCCTAGTGGAAGTCGGAGATTGTTAGTTATATGTATGCCCTAGAGGCCATTACTGTACATACGTTGTATATTGTAGTGGATGCTTGGACAAATATAGGGATGACTTTCTTGCTCGACATGATAGTATACTATCTGGTTACTCTTTATCTTAACATATACTCTGATTGTCTCTATGTCACATGTTGATAAAGCCTTTAGGATGAGTACTTGACTACCAGGACTATGATGCGGATCATACTAGTGGGGACAGTGTAGTCGCCAAGTACATCGTTCAACTGTTCCTAGTCGTAGGCGTATCGAGACAGAGCATCGATATACCAGAGTAGACTAGCGTATGCGCTTCTTGACCCATATGATGGGCGATGGATGATCCCACATCCATTGGTGTTTGACATCAGAGAAGGTATACGGGTGCTCAATGGAGACTGGGTACACTGGACGGACTTGCCGAGAACTCCCAGATGGTATTATACCTCACGTCAGATGGCAGTTCTCTTGTGACACTGGTACATGTTAGTCTGTAGACCCGAGATCATCATAGAGTCTTGTGTGATTCCCACGGTGCTTTGATTTCCATCAAACCATGTCCAAGAGGGCGTGCAAAAAGGTGGCTTTTGGGTACAGTCCCGAATCACATGGAGGCAATGAGCGATAGGAGTGTTACTGATTGGATTCGCAGGAGAATGTACAAGCTTGCTTGTTGATCTTCTGATCGCTCAATACCTGGATGGCTGTTACGTTTAGCTGACCGCTTGCAGCTTGTGGGTGTTTGATATGATCATCACCTACTGCCGGCATATTGACGATTCTTTAGAGTCCTACACAAAAGGTTTCTTGGCTCAGGCAAAACGGAGTAGGAGCACATATGTGATATGTGCGGGACCGAGAACAATACGTGTATGTGATACCGTATTCGATTCTCGCGATATGAGATATCGGCCGGGTATATGAGATATAGCCGGGTCATCGGATCAAGTGTTGATTCGATGAACTGATACAGATTATATTAGTCGGTTATTTATGAAATAACCAGATTATCGGATCAAGTGTTGATTTGATAATTTAATGTATAATTATATATTTGATATATTAAATTACATTAATTAATATAAGCTCACTTATTGATTCATTTTCTCACCGGGTAATACATTGATATATATGCGATATATGTTAATTGTATTATTTTCTTTTGTTACAAAAATATATTATATATGTGATATATAATATTGTAACATGTTATGATTACAAATGCAACATCATTAGTGGAGATTAAACATGGTTAGGTTTTGATTTGGGTTAAGCTTTTCTAGAAGCTTTTATTTTGTTTCTTGCTAAGATATTTTGTTTAGATATTTTGCTTGATATTTCCTAACCCAACCCACACCCTTTAACCCTAGTCAAATCTCTACAATGGTTAAGTCATTCTTGACTTAACCATGGTTGCAATTGTAATGATAATAACTTTTGATTATTCACCACAAAAGGATTATTCATTATTCTTCTTCTTCTTCCTTGAGCTCTTGAAAAGCTCTCTAGGTTTTTCTTTTGTGATGATTTAGTGTGAGATTATGAAAACAAATGAGAGCCAAATTCCTACCTCATCATCCTCATCTAGTCTAGCCAAATAGATTAGGGTGTTCACTTCATTAGTAAGTGAGAGCTTGTGTTAATGATACTTCAAGGTAGATCATCTTTGTTATCGAAGATCGGAAGCAAGCATGCATCTTTCTTTTCGTGGAGCCTCTCTAGAGTCCGGGAACTTGATGATCGCAGCGAAGGGACCACAACACGGAGCTTATGAAGAGAAGGACCGGACTACAAAGGTTGTAATCCCAAACTCTTAGAAGTAAAGTTGTTTACTTGCTATATGTTTCTCCTGATCTCTAGTCTAAGATTTTGGTTAGGGTTGTTCGGCACGTCTAAATTTTAAATTGGGCATGGTTGATGCCTTATAGACCCTTGTGAGAGTGCTTAGTAACTCTACAGCTTAATGCCGCCGTACGATGATTTTCCATGTGTGATGAGTTTGACTTGATGTTGATCCATACCTTTGACTAGAAGCTGCCGTACGATATATTATACCGTACGGGATGTTGTCAGGCTGGATGCCGATTGATAGATTTACCGACTCGATCATGTTGGATACGTATACCCGTCAGTATTTGCATATGATTACCTTATGCTGCATTCATATTATTCTCATTGCCTTGCTTATACCTGTGATAGTACACCTGCACCATTATCGATGATGCGTATGTTACACGTACAAAGATTGTAGGCTCATACACTTCATCATCGATAATTGCCATGTCACTACACAGTAGGATTACTGCATCATGATATGACTCTTTGCATAACCTGCTAGCACACATACACATTGTATATTCATATTGGTGCACATATACATTGATACATCCATATTTGCGCACATACACATTGTATATTCATATTGGTGCACATATAGATTGATACATCCATATTTGCTCACATACACATTGTATATTCATATTGGTGCACATATACATTAATACATCCATATTTGTACACATACACATTGTATATTCCTATTGGTGCACATATACATTGATACATCCATATTTGCGCACATACACATTGTATATTCATATTGGTGCATATATATATTGATACATCCATACTTGTGCATATACATATTGTGCCTACATAGATAAATGGTTTTATTGGGAAATTGGGAACCGCATGTTATATTTTAAAAACTAGAATCATTTAAAAGAGCGGTTTTCCCTTAATATGTCATATCACTGTTCCATGTTGCATGATACACGGATATGCTTATATCTCTATTATATGTCGCATATGACATGCTATATGATTTTACGCATTGAGATATGCTGTTTTCATGAGATTTCTGGATTTGAGAACCGTGGACATTTTAAAAGAGATTATTTGTTGTTTTAAAAACCCGGTTTTTCTTGATATGATATTTCAGTGCGTCCACCATGCGTTTTCTCGGTTCTGAGACGTGTGACATGTGAAACCCGATTCGAGGAGGCGGATGAGGCCGATTGCGGGTACATGGTGGACCCGGTATGGTACCTCGGGGCAAGAAAGGGATGGTGTGTATACAGACGGTGCGCCTGGCAGAGGGACTACTACCTACCGGTGATAGTATTTGGGCTCTGCGGATATCCGGAGGATACCGACCGGAGTCGAGAGATGATATAGGCCGATCCGGACTGACGGAGCCCGTGGGCCGATCCGGGCTGACGGAGCCCGATATATGAGGATTTATGTGCCGATGCTGGGCATGGTTTTCATGATGTTTTTGAGTGTCGATGCTAGGCACTCAGGTTCCATGATTTTGATGTGTCGTGAGGGACACCGTTGATTTACATCCTCATACTTTCATGCACACTCTTTTATGATATTTTTGTTCATGAATACATTGATTATATGGGTGGACGAGATCCACATGCATACATACATTGATTACATGGATGGACGAGATCCACATGCATACATACCTTGATTATACTGTTGGATGTTATCCACATGCTTATAGGCATTGACTACCTTGTTGGCACACATTCCGACCCGGTCACCCTAGATATCATAGTATTACCTTTATGATATAGTTGACCTAGGAGTCGTTATTTATTCGATTTCTACTTGTCGATATATTTCTATTCACGAGTTGGCAACTCACCCCCGTTGTGCCACAGTTCTTGCAGGTTGCCCATTTGGATCAGTAGCGGCTTCGCTGGCACACAGTTGCATCCGGGTGTTTTGCACTAGTAGGTAGGACATTTGTATCGTACCCACTCTTGTATCTATATTTCATTATCGTATCTAGTTAACTCCATCAATCAAATTTAGTACATTGTATAACTATTGAGACTTAGTGGGATTGTGGTTGCGAGACTTAGAGCGAGGGGTTTTTCGCTACTTGTGGTATTTATGTCTTGCTTTCCTTTATCTTTTGTGGTGAACTTCGCCGTTGGGCGTCGTATACTTATTTTTACTGTATTGCATGGTTGTGATCCGACGTTTGGCGAAGAGCTAGCTCCCACTTGGGGATGCCTTTATCATTATTATGTATTTGTGGTTTTGGATCAAAATATACAAAGGAGGTTCTGCTAAAATTTTTTAAAACACGAAACATGTTTTCAAATTAGTAAATTTCACTTGCATCATTCATGTTCCTTTTCTATGCATTAAGAAAACTTGATTTCATTATACCTTATTTCAAAACCTCACCTCCTTTATTTTTCTTAAAAGGTTTAGATTTCTGGGTTTTAGCTTATTTGAATTCTGTTACGCCTTTAGACGTTGCGTGATTCAAGTGCTAGTCACGAGCTAATATTTCGGGTCATGACACTAGATATGGGGACTTGTACGTTCAAGTGTTTCGCTTTGGGGTGCTCCTATTCTGTTCGTCAAAGAGAAGGACGGCAGTTGAGGTTGTGTATTGATGGATCGTCAATTGAACCGAGTTACGGTGCAGATAGGTATCCTTTACCTCGTATTGCCGATTTCTTTGATCAGCTCCAGAGGGCGAGACATTTTCTAAGTTTGGTTAGGATCGAGTCATCATTGGTTGCGGCTTCGGAGGGATGACATTCCGAAGACTGCTTTTGTGTGCGCTACGGGTAGTATGAGTTTTTGGTGGTGTCGTTGGACTCACCAATGCCCTTGCAGCATTCGTGGATGTGATGAACCAGATTTCTCAGGCCATTCCTTGACCAATTATTGTTGTGTTATTGATGACATTCTGGTCTATTCCAAGGGTCGTGAGGAACAGGAACAACACTTAAGGATTTGCTTTGCAGACATTGGGAGAGCACCAGTGGTTTGCTAAATTCTCGGAGTGTTCCTTCAGGCTTGATTGTGTTGACTCCTTGGTCATGTGGTTACGGAAGACGGTATTCGTATGGACCCAAAGGAGATCAAGGCCGTACAGCTTTGTCCCAGACTTGTATCAGGGATAGAGGTCTGCAGCTTTTTGGGCTTAGCCGGTTTTTACCATCGTTTCGTGCAGGATTTTTGTGTATCGCTGCACCGTTTACCGTACTGACAAGGAAGGGAGTTCCTTTTCTTTAGACTGAGGGATGCGTGCTGAGTTTTCAGTGGTTGAAGACTTGGTAGACGACTGCACCAGTTCTATCTTTGCTTTCTGGACCGGGCGACTTTTTATTTATTGTGATGTTTCGTGAGTAGGGCTCGATTGTTTACTGATGTAGCATGATAGAGTTATCGCTTATGCTTCCCGACAGTTAGAGGAAGTATGAGCAAGATTTATCCTACTCATGATCTGGAGATGGCCGTGGTGGTCTTGCGCTAGAGATTTGGGGACACTACTTGTACGGAGAGTCGTGTCAGATTTTCATGGACCACCAGAGCGTTGTCTTCATCTTCCTGCTGCGGGTTTTGATTGTTGATACAGCGCCGTTGGATGGAGCTTGTGAAGGATTGTGATTGTGAGATCCTTCATTTCCCGTGGCAAGGCGATTGTAGTAGTTGATGCTTGAGTTGTAGGTCCGGGGGTAGCTTGTTCTAGTTGTGCGTAGTTCAGAGACAGTCTTCTGCAGATTTACAGTTTTTGTGCGACCGTTGAGTACAGCTTAGGTTCGCCTCTACTGAGGGGACGGCTTGCTCATGTCCGCGCCTATCCACTTTTACCTAATCGTTTTCATGAGACATAGCCCGCCGATGCTCGTTTGTTTGAGATTCTGAGCATGTTCAGCAGGGTAGAGATTCGGAGTACTTGATTTATGACCAGAGTGTGCTATGTTAGGGACTTGATGGTGTGTACCCGATACTGATGGGTAGAGACGCGAGGTCCTAGAGCAGGCACATCAGTCAGCTTTCATTGTTCATCCAAGTGCCACCGAGATGTAACGTGACTTGAGAGTTAGTTACGGGTAGGAAGGGATGAAAAGTGAAGTTTCGGATTTCGTTTTGAGGTGCTTGGCTTGCCTGCGAGCTAAGGTTGAGCATTTGAGACCGGCAGGAGAGTTGCAACCTTTTTACCGTTCCAGAGTGGGAATGGGAGCAGATCTCCATGGTTTTTGTTGTGGTGTCTACCCAGGTCTAGATAGGGTGTGACTCCATTTGGGTGATTGTTGTCCGGTTATGCTCAGTTTGCTCGTTGTCTTTGATAAGTTTGTGTGTTTGCATGGAGTTCCTTCATGCGTTGTATCCGATAGAGGCACCCAGTTCGCTTGTCGTCTTTGGGCAGAAGCTTCAGGAAGCCTTGGGTACTGGTTGAGCTTTAGCTCCGCTTTCCGTCCGTAGGCCGATGGTCAGATAGAGCGGACTATACAGAATCTGGAGGATATGCCTCTGCGTACATACTAATTGGTTGTTTGCTGTTGGGATCATCACTTGCCATTGATGGAGTTCTCCTACGATAACGGTTATCAGGAGACGTTTCAGATGGCAAACTTCAAGCCTTGTGTGGTAGGTTGTGTCGATCGCCAGTTTGTTTTACTGACTCCGCGAGAGCAGGATTTTTTTCGGACCCCAGCTAGTCGAGAGGCTTCGGAGGAGATCCAGTTGATTCAGGTCAGGATGAGAGCAGCCCAGTGCAGACAGAAGTCTTATGCCGACCGTAGTGGTCGCAGACTTGAGTTCGCAGTGGGAGATCATGTATTCCTATGAATTTTTCCGATGTATGGCGTGTTGAGTTTTGGGGAGCTTAGTCCCAGATTGTAGGTCCTTTAGAGATCCTTGAAGCGAGTTAGTACCGTTGCCTATAATTTGGCACTTCCGTCCAGATTTTGAGTATTCATCCCGTATTCTTTGTGTTGATACTTTGCAAATACCTTTATGACCTTTCTTACATGATTCAGCATCAGACCATTTAGATTGGACGCGATCTTTTCATTCACCGGCAGCCGTTAGTGTTAGTGGATCGGAAGGTGGAGAAACTTCGGTCAAGGGTCTTGCCATTTGTGGAGGGCTCTTTGGCGTAGCCGTATAGTGAGGTGATCACTTAGGAGGCTGCGAGCGAGATTTGTGAGTTCTGCACTCGTTTCTTTGAAGGTACGCATAGTAAGAATTTTAAATTCGGGGACCGAATTTCTTTAAGGGGGAAGATTGTAACGTTTTAGAAATCGTTTAGGCGATTTTCCATTTTTAAGTAAAATAAGTTGTTTTTTTCCGTAAAAACCTAGAAGCGATATTTTTGCAGTATAGAATTCACTGCACCTATTTTAGCTAGAATATTGCTAGTTTGCGGGTTTTTGTAAGCCACTTGTAATTTTTGTGCATTTTAATATTTTTTCCCTAATTAAATATTATTTTAAGCTTTATTTATGCACTTAATTAGTGGTAATTACATTTTTTCTTGGGTTAATTAATACTAATGTGAATCTATGATAAGTTAATCACTAGATTAAGCACTAATCCATCCTTGAAAATATCTATTCAAAATATCTAGATACTTTTGTGAATTTAAAGGAAATTTTAAATGGAAATGAATTGTATTAAGAGGTGGCATTTGCATTAATGATCTTTAATTGGTTTCTTGCTAGATTTTTCCTCACTTTTTTCACAAAACCCCCCTCCTCTTTCCTTTTGGCCGGCCACTTCTCTTGCTGCCCTATTTTTTCCCTCTCCATTTTCATCACATCAAAGCTCAAATAAATCCTCAAAAATCATGAAATAATCACACAAACTCAAAATCAAATCAAAACCCATAATTCTTCTTCACAAATCAAGCTTGGATCTTTATTAAAGACATCATTTTGGAGGCTAAAATGATGAATTGTGTTACTAATTTGTGTTCTTGAGGAGGTATAAAATTCTAACCCTAAACTCTATATGTTGTTTAAATCATTAAACTAGCTTATTTAGATGTTAATTTAAAGCTTTAAATTGCATGTTTAGAAATTCAAGATATGGTTTTTGATAATCAAGTTAGGATTTTGATTAGTGAAAAGGTTAATTGATAAGTTTAGACTTGAAGAAAACATAACCTAGTTGCTAGTTTGTTAAATGATATTTTCCTAATTGAATAATTAAGCTAATTAGAAAACTAAACTTTTACTAATCCTACTTGAGTAAGATTAAAATTCTAGTAATGGTTTGTATGGTTTAAACATGCTATATTATGATGTTTGTGATTTCTAGTTTTGATAAAACTTGTAGTTTCGAGCTAAAATGATTAAATGTTGCTTACTAGATTTCCGGATAATTTAGGCGTGGGTTTCTTTTGACGTTGCGATGTGTTTTATATTAGATTCCACATTATTTATTGTGTTGTGAATGCGCGATCGGTACGATCAGAGTATAGGCTTGATGGTTGTGTCATTTAGCGTTCCTAGTTAGGGTTGTGCTGATGTCGTTTGTGTCTTTGTGTAGCTTTTGCTCTTGAGTTGGTTTCGTAGTGTCGCTACGCACGTAAGCCACTAGACGGACACTTGAGAGTATGTTTAGAGTTGGTGCGTCGGTCAAACGTAGTTAGTACGTGTTATTGGTCGATTGCTAGTTATTGGTCGATTGCTAATATATACTTGTTATATTGTTTTATGATCTTAGGGTCGCAGGCGGGGACTTCGGACGCTGCGAAGAAGGGAAAGCTAGTGGTTGGCTTTACTTAGCCAAGATCATCTGCGAGTAGATTTAACATCTACAGGAGAATCGCCTGCATGGCGTTATGCGTTAGGGCTAGATATGATATGATATTAGCCGCATGTTTATATTGCATATATAGAGATTTTGCATAAAACTTCATTGCATATTATTACTCGTTGTGCTTGGACTTGTACCCTTCGGACACCGCACTATTATTGACTTTTCATGTTGCACGAGCACTGATTGTATGCCACTGTCATGATCCGCAGGGTACGGAACGTGACTGGCACTTAAGTTACGAAACGTCTCAAGGCGTCCGTAAAATAAGTTAGCCAAAGCCCAGAAATCAAAACCCGATTAAGAAAATAGAGTGAAGGAAGAACCAATTTATTGAAAGCGATTTAATCCATTAAGTCACATCAAGCTTTTTAAAAGCAACATCTCTCTTTCTAAAATTCCGGCAGAGTCTCCTTTGTAAAAATAGGCCCCCAACGGATACAAAACAGGAGTATAAATGAATAACATGAAATATGGCATCCCCAAGCGGGAGCTAGCTCTTCGCCCCACGGCGGTCATAAATCCCATGCAAGGTAAAACAGTAATGTGCATAAAAATATGCATGAAAAGCACAAGTAAAATATCATGTCGACTCAAGTGAGCTCGACCCCAAATACAGCATAAAAGTCCACAAATCTCACAGCCTCGTCTCTTGGTCAATATACAACAATACAAATAACAGGTGCAGCTGATACAGTAGATGGAGTACTCTAGATATAATGAATATACAAGGTGGTACAAAATAATAACACAACCCACCTATGAGCAAAAGCCTCGAGTCCAGGCAAAAGAGGTAAAAGAAGCTAGTGCGCTCGCCGCTACTGTGCTGACGGAGCGGACCTACAAAAAGGCTGTGGCACAACGGGGGTGAGTTGCCAACTCGTGAGTAATAAATAACATCAATAGAGGCTATCGCAAGCATGCACACAAGCATCCTAGAATCTACAATATAGATAAGGCAGGATATACTAGCAAGTATGTATGCAACATGAAAGTGCTAGCAGGTATGTATGCAACATGAATCAACTCGTGATCTGAATATGTAGGTATAAGGATCATTACTTTCGTTTTGGAATCTCTTTTGAAATATCAGCAAAACATCACTAGAATCATCAAGAATCCGTGTCCAGCATCGACACCTCAAAACTGTCTCAATCTCATGTATCCATATCACAGTATCTCTGGCCTTAGCCGTCCGACTGACCCATCTCAAATATCCATATCTCAATATCTCGTAGACACGGTCGGTATCCTCTGGATATCCGCCGTGCCAAAAAGTCACCGGTTGGTAGTGCTCCCCTGCCAGGCTCAACGCCATCATCTGCGACCTTCTCGTCGCGGGGTACCTTACCGGGCCCACCATGTACCCGAGGCGGTTCATCCAACTCCTCGAAACGGGTCTCAAAAACCACAGCAAAGTCATGGTGGACGACACTTACATCACTAGAAAACCACAACTTTGCATATTTTAAAAGAGGTAATAAGTTTAGAAATTCTTGCGGCTTTCCCCCGAAATCCAGAAATATCATAAATCTCAAGAAATCATCATAAGTGCATATGCCAATGATAATGAATGCATATGGTATCAATAGTCAAGTTGCAATGTATGGTTAATAGACTAGGTAAGAACAAATGATGTAATGAGGTACATGCACATGAATAGCAATCCTACAATTTCATCTTAAGGATTTAAATGCAATAGCACAGGTTTAAGCATCAATTATAGTGAAAATGTTTCAGATTATAAGTTATCTAGTGTTGTGGCATGGCAATTACCAAGGCGTGTGTGTACGCATGAATAGTGCTCGTGCTTCATATAAAAACCTTGGCAATGGTGCAGGTGTTCTATAGAATGAGTTCGCATATGTATGTCAAAATAGAGCATGAATGTAGCAAGATGTTATGCAAGCATTAACTCATAACTACTAATATCACTAGAAATCTTTAAATTACTTAAACTATCGGGCGACTTGCGCCATCCAAACGATTGTCCCCCATAGATATTACATCTACTCACCAGTAATCTCGCGCTAGGTGTGTCCGACCACCTGCTTTCCTTTCTCCGCGGCGCTCGAAGTTCCCGACTGTGAACCTAGAATTTACATAAAGTAACACACATCAGGCAAATCCTGCAAAAACGTGATATACTGATCAGAAGAATAACTCGTGTGTGAAATTAAACGTGCGTGCACTCGATACGTCGTGACGTGCTTAAACTCACCGGAAACAAACCTGACACACTGTGTCGCGCAGCGCAACAGAACCACACAGATCACACACGTGTCGTACAAGTTTAAAAAGCATCGATATAGGGTTTAATACTCCAGATTTTTACTCGAGTCAAAACAGAAAATGTTGCACATACCAAAAACCCTAGATACACAGCAAACACCTACAGACAAAACCTCAGCACCCAAGCCCACCCTCTGGCCGCAATTTGCGGCCAGACACAATAAAACTGTGGCCAAACTGGGGAGAGGGATCCCCATGCTTTGTGTGTGTGTCTCTGACATGGTCACTATGCTACAGTATCCACAACTTTTTCCTGAAGTGCCTGATTGTTAGAGGTTGTGCGTGTTCAAGTTTTAGATTAAATACCGCAATCAAGACGGTTTCTCTTGTAGCTAGCCGGTTGAGTACGGGTCGTCCGCAGGGAGATGGGAGTCTTTTTCAATGTGTTTTAACGAGTTAAGTCCGAGAGTTCAGATTTTGTTGTGATTATCTAAGTGTTGAGTTGATATTTAAAGAGAGCTTGTTAGGGTTAGGATTAGGTTAGTTTGAGTTAGGAGTCTCCACATCTTTCGTTGCCCCTCTTAATATCGGTGTTACGGTAATCGGCAACAACGGGGATTAGCACGACTAGGAAGGAACTTGCGAGTATAAGCTAGGCTTTCCAACGCATAAGTCCTTCCTTTTGGTGCTTGTCCGTCCGTTCTTGGCTCTTAGCCATAACCTCCGGTTAATTCAACCACAACCGGTCTCACTACGGAATCACCGCTATCATGTAGGATAGGGTGCCGTAAGGAGCGGATTGTGGTTCAATTAACGGGAGTCGAATTAAGCTGTTGGGCAAGGAAAGAGTGAGAGAGATTTCCTTCTCTCAAACTTCCCTTATCCTACCCTAACAAGTATGAACTACTCACACATCATGATACGGAAAAATAAAACAAAACAAAAGAGGAAGATAGAAAGAAGGAGATTAGAAGAATACGACTAGCTATTTGCGACCTCACCTTGGCGAGGATCGAGCGTAAGCATCATTGTCGTATTTAAGGATAAAGAAAAAGAGAGAAGAAAGAAACAACAAGAAAATAACAACAACTACTTAACGAATTAAAATTACAACAATTAACAAGATAAAGAGACAAGCATGATAATAAATGGTTCTTCTTTATTCATCACTCTTCACTCACAAGCTCACTACAAGTTTCAATGGAGAAGAGGTGAGAAGAGGAAGAAGAAACACAACTAATCCTAGCAAAATGAAAATACAAGAATGGACCCCTTTCCTTCACAAAGTTCTGGGCTATTTATAGGCCAAAAAATGAAAACCTAGGGCAACCACCAGAACCCAAATACAAATACCAAAATACCCCTGAAAATTCTTCATCTGCCGCCACCATATGGCCGCGGATCCGCGGCCTAGACCCCCTATTGGCCGCGGATCCGCGGCCATATAGTAGAGTTGGGGTCTCGTTTTTCTTGTGGCCCCCTGGTTTGCTTTTCTCTGTAGTTTGGCATATGTGTTTTCTGAAAATACTTCCACATTTCTTCCAGAATTTCTGTTGAGGGAAAGGTGGACTTTTTGTCAAGATTTGGCATGATTGCCTCGAGCTCCGCGTAGATTTCTTGAAACTTGTTGTTGCCATTGAGCCTTGTGCATGAAGGTGACAATCGATTTGCCATTTTGTCTTCCTAAACTGGTATCTGGCAACATACGGATGAAGAGCGGAGACCGTGTTTTATCTGTGGTTGGCAGGAACCCGGATTTTGTCGTGTTTTCCA
Organism: Agapanthus africanus; assembly: GCA_030015575.1. NCBI lineage: Eukaryota > Viridiplantae > Streptophyta > Magnoliopsida > Asparagales > Amaryllidaceae > Agapanthus > Agapanthus africanus. Next base: position 298,536,020 of record CM057346.1, on the reverse strand, counting down.
TGAATTCCACCGTTTTAGAACCGAGAACCTGTATCCTGCAATTGACTAGCAAACACGGCTCAAGAGTATCTACCGATATGCAATTTGATAAAAATTGGGCGGTATGAAAATGCAAAAATCTGATATGAACAAATACCCCCAAACTTATCATTTGCTCGTCCCGAGCAAAGCCAATTTATTCACAAAAAATTTCCTAACCTCACTTTCGCAGGGAACGCGATTGCACTGAGCATGTGCAACAAGCCGTTAAACCTCTAGGTGTCCCTAGTAGGAGGAGTGTTGTCTCCTGAGGGTTTTCAGCGGATACTACCCACAAAATCCGGTCAAGTTGGTTTTGTAAAATAACTAAGATTCAAACCCTACAGTTTTGTTTTTAGAAAATAACAATTCTATAATCCTAAGTCTAGACCATCGAACCTTTATTTTTCACACCTCGCTTCTTATTTAACTACAGATTTTATATGTCTTTACGTGCAGTGCAAATAGTGTCGTTAAGTTCCAGAAGGATCGATTAAAGTCATCATGTTGCACAATAAAGCCCAGATAACAATTTTAAAAGGATCACATAAGTTTTATAGAGAGTTAAGCATTTTTCAAGTTTCGTTTTCCAGTAAGGTTTCAACTTTAGAATTTCTATCTTCCTTAACAGGAAACTAAGTCGTATTTTTCACTCCACCTTTTTCTTGTTTTCATTTCATACACACCTCTGTGAACGTGCAATAGTCTTTATCATAGAGTAAAACCTTCATATCTCCGCTAAAACTTTTTTTATAAAAGTCTGTCTTTTATCAAGATTATTCTCACACAAAGAACCGTTAGGAATTTTAACTCGGAGAGAACACTTGCTTGACTTTGTTTTAATCTGGACTTTCCAGGCTTCTTAGCGAGCTTTGGGCCAATGCACCCAAACCAGTTGGTTTTAGGGCATTAGGTGTAGAAACACCCCATCGGACTTAATTACTCAAGTTACCTAGGTCCAAAAACAAAAGACAGTTTGGCGTGAAAATCAGATGATTTGATGCGAACGGAGATATAACCGGCAGTTCAAATATTTTTTTTTTTTGGATAAAAGACGTGTTTAGTGGGTTCGGTGTGTAATCATTCCAATCAAGTTTCAGATGGGTTATTTTTCAGACTTAGCTCCAATTACGGCATCAATAACATTCCTTCATATTCGCTTTACTTCATAAACTATTCTTGACATTACTTATTTCAGAACAAACCTATTTGATCCTCAGAAAATCATTTATCTGTTTAAAAGTTTTTCAACATAAAAGACTTGTTATCTAATTCCCAAAAACTCACGACACGTGTAGTGTGATGTAAAGACGTATATCAGCTATAGTTAACTTCAAAGGAGAGTTATCTTTCAGGTTTTCAAAATCCAAACATAAGATTTAGTTATTCCTATTTTTTCAAACAAAAACCGTCGAATGTTGAATCAGAGTTCTTCCACAAGCTAACTTGAAAAAAAGTTTTTATATTTTTAGAAAATTTTCAGATTTTTATGGATTTTATTGATTTTAATATGCAGATGCAAAATATACATATGAATGCGAAGGTAAGAAAATGCGTACCGAGCGTACCCCCAAACTTAAACTGGACAGTGTCCTCACTGTCATTGCATGAAGAGATTATTTGAAGGGTCAAAATTGTCGGTTAGCGAGACACAAATTTTTTTTTGTTTTTGTTTTTAAAGAAAAGAAAAAGAATAAACACTAATATATACAAAATGGTTTGTACATACCCCCAAACTTATTTGGAACAGTGTCCACTGTTCTTGGCTGGATAACCGAAGTTTGGAGGTAGGCAGAGGAAGATCATTCAGGGTAAACCGGCTCCTGTAAGAACAGGAGCTCCTCTGTTGGTTCGGCGCTAAGGTACGGTTTGCATCGGTGTCCATTTACTTTGAAAAGTGAACCGTCCTTTGGATTTTCCAAATCCACAGCGCCCTGCGGATACACATTCCGCACAAAATACGGCCCTTTCCAGCGAGATCTGAGCTTTCCTGGATGGAAGTGAAGTCGGGTGTCGTAAAGTAGTACCTGCTGACCAGGTACGAAGGTTTTGCGCAAAAGGTGTTTATCGTGAAACACCTTCGTTCGATTCTTAACGACAACCGCGTTATCGTAAGCCTCATCCCTAAGCTCGCTTAGTTCGTTCAACTGCAGCTTCCGATGGCTGCCCGCATCCTCAAGAGACAGATTCAGCTCCTTTATCGCCCAAAATGCGCGATGCTCTATTTCGACAGGAAGGTGGCAGGCTTTTCCGTACACAAGCCGATAGGGAGACATGCCAAGGTCGGTCTTATAAGCGGTTATAAATGCCCAAAGGGCATCAGTGAGTTTCAGCGACCAATCCTTACGGTTCTTGGAAACCGACTTCTCCAGTATCTGCTTGATTTGCCGATTTGAAACTTCGGCCTGCCCGCAGGTTTGGGGGTGGTAGGGCGTAGAAAGCTTATGATTAATGGAGTATTTCCGCATCAAGGCCTCGAAAGTCCTATTGCAGAAATGACTTCCATTGTCGCTAATGATCGCTCGGGGGTGGCCAAACCGGGAGAAAATGTTTTCTTTAAGGAACCTAATGATAACCTTGTTGTCGTTAGTCCGGCTAGCCACAGCCTCGACCCATTTAGAGACGTAATCAATAGCTAGAAGGATGTAAAAGTTCCCAAAAGAGCTGGGAAACGGCCCCATGAAATCTATCCCCCAAACATCGAAAATCTCCACAACCAAGATCGGTTGGAGCGGCATCTCGTTCCTCCGGGATATCCGGCCCATGTGTTGGCACCGGGAGCAAGTCTTGCAATAGTCATGAGCGTCTTTGAAGAGTCGTGGCCAGTAGAAACCACATTGCAAGATCTTCTCAGCTGTCTTTCTGGGCCCAAAATGCCCGCCACACGCTTGATCGTGGCAAAATGACAGCACACTCTTGAATTCCTCGTCAGGGACACACCGACGAATAATCTGGTCGGGACAGTACTTGAACAAGTAGGGTTCGTCCCAGTAAAAGTGTTTTACTTGGGATAAGAAGCGAAGTCTGTCCTGACTTGACCATTCAGTCGGTAGTAATCCTGTGGCCAAATAGTTCACAATATCTGCGAACCAGGGTTCGCACGATACTGTCAAGAGCTGTTCATCCGGGAAAACGTCGTTGATCGGAATTGGAAGCGAAGGCGAAGAAGGAAGTCATGAGAGATGGTCGGCAACCACGTTTTCACATCCTCGTTTGTCCTTAATGACAAGATCAAACTCTTGAAGCAAGAGGATCCAACGGATTAACCGAGATTTTGCATCTTTCTTCGCAAAAAGATGGCGCAGAGCAGAATGGTCAGTGTAGACAATGACTGGAGAGCCGATGAGGTAGGGCATGAACTTTTCTAAAGCAAATACAACAGCTAAGAATTCCTTCTCAGTTGTTGTATAATTGAGTTGTGCGTCGTTCAGGGTTCGGCTCGCATAATAGATTACGTGCGGCATCTTGTTGATGTGTTGTCCAAGGAAAGCACCAATGGCAAAGTCGGATGCATCGTACATAATCTCAAATGGGTGCGTCCAGTCAGGTGAGGAAAGAACGGGAGCAGAAGTGAGTGAACGTTTCAGTGACTCGAATGCAGTCACACAGCTCGAGTTGAAGTCGAAAGGCGTATCCTTGGCCAGCAAAAGAGTCAAGGGCCTAGCAATCTTGCTAAAGTCCTTGATAAACCGTCTATAAAAACCGGCATGGCCAAGGAAGGCTCGGATATCTCTGACGCATCGGGGAGGAGGCAGATTGGAAATGACCTCAATCTTTGCTTTGTCAACCTCTATGCCATTTTGCGAAATGATATGTCCTAAGACAATACCCTCGCGCACCATGAAGTGGCATTTCTCCCAGTTCAAAGTGAGATTCTTATCCTTACATCGGGTAAGGACAGCGTCAAGATGCAGCAAACACTCGTTGAAGGAATCGCCGAAGATGGAGAAGTCATCCATGAAAATCTCCAGAAATTTTTCCACCATGTCTGAGAAAATTCCCATCATACACCGCTGGAAGGTAGCGAGCGCATTGCATAACCCAAAGGGCATGCGACGATATGCAAACGTGCCGAAAGGACAAGTGAAAGTGGTCTTGTCCTGGTCTTTTTCGGCGATGGGAATTTGATTATAGCCGGAGTAGCCATCAAGAAAGCAGTAGTACTCGTGTCCGGCCAATCGTTCAAGCATCTGGTCAATGAAAGATAGCGGAAAGTGGTCTTTCCGCGTTGCGGCGTTGAGTTTTCTGTAATCAATGCAAACTCGCCACCCAGTTTGGGTGCGAGTAGGGATTAACTCGTTCGCCTCGTTAGTGATGACCGTGATGCCCGACTTCTTGGGGACAACATGAATGGGGCTAACCCACTGGCTATCAGAGATAGGGTAAATGATACCACTATCTAGACATTTTACGATCTCCTTCTTCACAGCCTCTTTCATGACTGGATTGAGACGTCTTTGTGGATCCCGGGCTGGTTTGGCATCATCCATCAGATGAATGTGATGCTCAACGATCAGGGGACTAATCCCCTTGATGTCCGCCATGGACCAGCCAAAAGCTTGCCTGTTGCTGTGCAAGACCGTGAGAAGGGCTTTCTCTTGCTCTGGAGCTAGAGAAGCCGAGATGATGACAGGGAGGGTCTCGTTCTCACCTAAGTAAGCGTACTTAAGGTGAGACGGCAAAGGCTTGAGTTCGAGCGTTGGAGGTGAAACGATGGAAGGCAAGATTGGTGCAAAGGTCTCGAACTCAAAGGCCTCCAGCAAAGGTTCAAAGCGAGTGTAGGTAACCGAGTTGGATGGTTCAGGTAACTCATCCAGAAAGTCGAAGGATTCAAACTCGGGTTGTGCGCGGCTAAGATCGTTCGAGAACGTGAAACACTCGTAGTCGTTGTCGGGCGCAGAAACAGCAGCAGGTTCGAAGAGAAACGCACTAGTGGCGTCAAGATTATCGTGATCAAACAGAAACTCCTCGAATTCACACTCTTCTGGGGTGATCTCCTGGATCGAGCAGACGTCCAGTATATGAGCATTAGGTTCGGCGGGTTGATTCCCCAACCTAAAAATGTTGAGTTCAATCGTCATATTTCCAAAAGAGAGGTTCATCGAACCATTGTGACAATTGATCACAGCATTTGAGGTTGCGAGAAATGGGAGACCGAGTATCACCGGAATTTGATTCCGGGGGTTAGCTACAGGCTGTGTGTCTAATACAATGAAGTCAACGGGGAATATGAAGTCCCCGACTTTGATTCACACATCCTCTAGCTCACCCCTAGGATGGGTGATCGATCGGTCGGCCATTTGGAGAGTGCAGTGTGTGGGTTTCAGCTCTCCGACGCCTAATTGCTCGTATACTGAATACGGAAGCAAGTTAACACTGGCACCAAGATCTAATAGTGCGCGGTTGATGTTCTTATCCCCAATGGTAATTGAAATCGTAGGACAGCCAGGGTCCTTCCGTTTTTGTGGTAAAGATTGGGTAAGAGCATCACTCACAGCACTAGCCAAGAAAACTTTCTTTGGTACCTGAGACTTCCTATTTTTCGTGCACAAGTCTTTTAAGATTTTCGCGTAAGACGGGACTTGTTGGACAGCATCTAAAAGAGGAATGTTAATGTTAACTTGCTTAAATAACTCCAGAATCTTCTCCATTTGTGGATTTTATTTGTTAGACCTCAACCGGTTTGGAAATGGAACATTTTGAAAATTGGTTGAGTCTAATGCTGGAGGAGGAGATTGTGGAGTTGGAACGGATCCCAGAATAGGTGCCTTCGTGGAGTGAGAAGTGGGTCCGTTCAGAGCAGAAGAAGAGGAAGGGGAGCCTTGTGAAGAACGGAGAATAGGCTCAGAAGACGAAGAAGAAGAAGAAGAAGCAGAAGAAGAAGAAGAAGAAGAAGAAGAAGAAGAAGCGGCCGGGGTGGCATCGTTGATCCGTTTGCCAATGTTGTTTTGTAGCATCCTCCCCGATCTCAGTGTGGTCACGGCACTCACATTATGGTTTTGTTGTTCAAGAGCAACATGTGCATTATGTGGGTGACCGGGATTTGGAAGTGGCTGGGACGGGAGCTTCCCCTTCTCTCGCTCTCTTAAAGCCGCGTTCAGCTGTGCAATCTGGGCCTCGATGGTCTTGATGCTTTGCCCGTGTGCGGCAGTGTGTTGCACTAAAGATTGAATGGAAGACTGGATGTTGGCGGTGGATTGAGTCGATTGTTTAACAAACGCCTCCAGACTTCGTTCGAGCGAGGAAACCTTATCGTTGTTTGACGGAACAAAGTTGTTTGGTGGAAAAGAATTGTTGGGTGCAAAGTTGTTCGTCTGATTTTGGAAAGGTTGGGGTTGGAAGGGCTGCTGATATTGGTGTTGAGTTTGTTGTTGCGCTTGTTGTTGCGGCGGAGGGGCCCTTTGGAAATTGTTGCCTTGGAATTGATTCTGATTCTGATTCCAGGCAAAATTGGGGTGGTTCCTCCAACCGGGATTGTAGGTGGAAGAGTATGGATCATTCCTCGGTCTTTGCTGAAATGCAGCATTGACCTGATCCTGTCCTTGCGAGGGTGGATTGTAAGGACACTCTTCGGTCAAGTGGGAAGGATCGGAACAACAAGCGCAGATGGTACGAAGGGGGAGAACAGGGGCAGGAGCAGAAGCAGAGAATTTGCTTTCTATCGCTTCAAGCTTTCTTGTTATAGCAGCCATTTCAGCTTTCATCACAATAGAGACGTCAAGTTGGTGGATTCCTACCCTAGACTGACCGGTAGAAGTGGAGGTAGAAGAAGAAGAAGTCGGTCTGGTGCTCTCCCACTGTAGCGTTTTCTCCGCAAGGTCGTCAAAGAACTGCCACGCTTCCTCGTCAGATTTGGATAGGAAGTGGCCCTGACAGATGGTTTCCAACAACTGCTTCGTTGCTGGGTTCAGGCCCTCGTATAAGGTTTGGCAGAGCTGCCATTTCTCTATACCATGGTGAGGACACTGAACAAGAAGGTCTTTGTATCGGTCAAAGCACTTCCAGAAGGGTTCAGAAGGAAGCTGGGAGAATTGGTTGATTTCATTTCGAATCCTTGCGGTCTTATGATTCGGATAGAATTTTTTTAGAAACGCTTTAACAAACTCGTCCCAGCTGGTGATTGAGTGGGAAGCGGTGCTATACAGCCATTTTTCAGCAAGATCGCATAAAGTGAACGGAATGACCCAAAGACGTATAGCATCGTCCGACAGCTGGGTGGTTTTCATCATAGCACAGACGTTTTGAAATTTATTGATGAAGATATAGGCATCTTCAGATTCAAGCCCATGAAAACGTGGAAGCATGTTGATGAAATGGGGCTTAATTTCAAAGTTGTCCCCATTGGCCGGAGGAAGAGAAAGGCAGGTGGGAAGTGCAGAACGGGTGGGATAGAAACGATCCTGGAGCGCGATTCGCTGCGGCGCTACAACAGGCGGAGGTGGTGGGAGATTGGTCTCCGTAGGAGGTGGAGCCAATCCAGCGGTGGTCAAAGAGATGTTCGGATTAAATCCCGACATCGCGGAAGAAGAGGTTGGTGAAGGTGAAGGTGAAGATGTACGAACAGAATTCCGGTCAACGTCGGAGTTGGCCGGCAAAGGAAGGGGTGAAAGAGGAGTGGACGGAGTATCGACTTCGGAGTCGATCGCGTAGTCGGTAGCGATTAACGTAACGCGGACTAGACGGGCGCTAGTGTCCCGAGTCCAAGCGGACATACACTAAACGAGTTTAGTATAGTCAAAGCGGAGAAGGTGATGGGTGGTGGGTGAAAAATGGATTTGGCGACAAAGGGCAAGTTTTTATAAAAGTTTTTGATTTTTTTTCTTTTTTTTTTAGAAAGATTTTTTTTACAGAAATATGTACGGAAATACGGCTTAAGCAATCACAAACAAGATATGCACAATCACACCTAGATCTAGGGTAACCTAGGTCTACTAGACTTACTCCTAAACTTGATTGTCGAAGTTAAACAGTGTCGAGAAACGGGCTTAAAAATACACTGATCACGAGGCCAGGTAAGTGCAGAGATAAGGGGAGGTTGTCCAACGCTTTCGCGAAGTTCCTTAATTAAATAACCCTTTCTCTTTCGGCGGTTGCGCCTTTAACACTTTCCTAGATACCCCGTAAACAATATACCGTTAAGCGAGGTTCTAAACACGGTTTATCTTCTCCTAATGAGCGCGAAGTCCTTAGGGCTGAAGTCTAGTATTTTTTAATTTACAATGGACAATGCATATGCTTTGGTGATTTTTGGGGTCCTGGGAAGGGTGATGAAATCCCCACCCAATCTGGATTGGTTTCAAGCCCCTTAAGTCCGTATTAAAGAAATGCAAAGCAGTAACAAATCAACTGCAAACAATTTTTTTATTTTGCGGCGCAAAGAATCCTGCACAAGAACAGTTTATTGGAAGGGGGAGAAGAATTTGCGCAAAGAAGGCTGCAGAAAACACAGTTTATTGGAGTTCAGAGGAGTGGGGAAGGAGAAAGGAGGACTTACAGAAAATTGGAGACCCTGACTGCACTGAATGGCCGCGGTTCCGCGGCTAGGTAGAGGAATTAGGGCTCTGAAAAAATTTGGGTGTCCTCTGTTGGGTGTCCTCTGCTTGTCTGGATGTCCTGAATTTGAACTTACTCACTGTATCTACTCCAGATTTTTACAGTAGACCGTTTGCTTGGTTTTGATCCGTCGCGGTGTAGCCGCGAAATGTGGGTCTATCTTCCCACGTCTTTGGCACTGTACTTGAACTCCGTATTATCCGACGTCCTTGGCGTCGATCTTGAACTTCGTATTTTCCTGCACACTTGCACAAAAGCTACTCAAAAATAACAAGATGATTTTTTTTACAAAGTATATATTTTTTTTTTTTCGGTTATATTCACAAAGTAACCCGAAATTACACAAGGAAATAAACTACCGTCTCCCCGGCAATGGCGCCATTTGATTGTTAGAGGTTGTGCGTGTTCAAGTTTTAGATTAAATACCGCAATCAAGACGGTTTCGCTTGTAGCTAGCCGGTTGAGTACGGGTCGTTCGCAGGGAGATGCAAGTCTTTTTCAATGTGTTTTAACGAGTTAAGTCCGAGAGTTCAGATTTTGTTGTGATTATCTAAGTGTTGAGTTGATATTTAAAGAGAGCTTGTTAGGGTTAGGATTAGGTTAGTTTGAGTTAGGAGTCTCCACATCTTTCGTTGCCCCTCTTAATATCGGTGTTACGGTAATCGGCAACAACGGGGATTAGCACGACTAGGAAGGAACTTGCGAGTATAAGCTAGGCTTTCCAACGCATAAGTCCTTCCTTTTGGTGCTTGTCCGTCCGTTCTTGGCTCTTAGCCATAACCTCCGGTTAATTCAACCACAACCGGTCTCACTACGGAATCACCGCTATCATGTAGGATAGGGTGCCGTAAGGAGCGGATTGTGGTTCAATTAACGGGAGTCGAATTAAGCTGTTGGGCAAGGAAAGAGTGAGAGAGATTTTCTTCTCTCAAACTTCCCTTATCCTACCCTAACAAGTATGAACTACTCACACATCATGATACGGAAAAATAAAACAAAACAAAAGAGGAAGATAGAAAGAAGGAGATTAGAAGAATACGACTAGCTATTTGCGACCTCACCTTGGCGAGGATCGAGCGTAAGCATCATTGTCGTATTTAAGGATAAAGAAAAAGAGAGAAGAAAGAAACAACAAGAAAATAACAACAACTACTTAACGAATTAAAATTACAACAATTAACAAGATAAAGAGACAAGCATGATAATAAATGGTTCTTCTTTATTCATCACTCTTCACTCACAAGCTCACTACAAGTTTCAATGGAGAAGAGGTGAGAAGAGGAAGAAGAAACACAACTAATCCTAGCAAAATGAAAATACAAGAATGGACCCCTTTCCTTCACAAAGTTCTGGGCTATTTATAGGCCAAAAAATGAAAACCTAGGGCAACCACCAGAACCCAAATACAAATACCAAAATACCCCTGAAAATTCTTCATCTGCCGCTACCATATAGTCGCGGATCCGCGGCCTAGACCCCCTATTGGCCGCGGATCCGCGGCCCTATAGTAGAGTTGGGGTCTCGTTTTTCTTATGGCCCCCTGGTTTGCTTTTCTCTGTAGTTTGGCATATGTGTTTTCTGAAAATACTTCCACATTTCTTCCAGAATTTCTGTTGAGGGAAAGGTGGACTTTTTGTCAAGATTTGGCATGATTGCCTCGAGCTCCGCGTAGATTTCTTGGAACTTGTTGTTGCCATTGAGCCTTGTGCATGAAGGTGACAATCGATTTGCCATTTTGTCTTCCTAAACTGGTATCTAGCAACATACGGATGAAGAGCGGAGACCGTGTTTTATCTGTGGTTGGCAGGAACCCGGATTTTGTCGTGTTTTCCATGAATTCCACCGTTTTAGAACCGAGAACCTGTATCCTGCAATTGACTAGCAAACACGGCTCAAGAGTATCTACCGATATGCAATGTGATAAAAATTGGGCGGTATGAAAATGCAAAAATCTGATATGAACAGTGCCCGGGTCAAGAGCAGATCCCAGAAAGGCTAAAAGTCCAATTTAAACACTAAATTACACCAATTCGAAACAATCTGGTATTTTAATGAAATCTGGGATAAATCTTTGGTTAACTGGTCTTAACAGCACTTAGTATGGCTACACTAACAATTAAAACCATCACTTTGCCAAATCTCACTCAAATTACCCAAAACTAGCACTAATTCATATAATAAACACTAAACTTAAGCTTAGAAACCATATCCTAGCAAAGAAAGAAGTCAAGTTAAGAGATTATATCTCTAAGGATCCTAGGATGTAGGAGAAGAGAAGAAGAAGAAGAAGAAGGTGTTGCTGCTGCTGTTTTTGTGCTGCTGTTGCTGCTTCCAGAGTTGCTGCGGTTGCTGATGCTATTGTTGCTGCTACTGTTGTTGGTGTCCTGGTGCTGATGCTGCTATTGTTGTGGTATGGTGTTGTGTGAGAGTGAGAGGGAGAGATATGAGTGAGAATGAGTGTGAGAGAAAATACAAAGGTTTGAAAATAAAACAATGAGGGTCAACCCCTCACCCTCTCTCCTCATTAAATGCCAAGCATGGCACAAGCCATCATGGCCTCTCTCTCACCTACACTAGTCAACCCCTAACCCTAACTCATTTTAAAAACTAAAACCCTTTAATTGAAACAAATTAACTTAACAATTGGGTTAGTCCACCATGCTCATCTAAACATGGTTAAACCCTAGACCTAACCCCAGTTAACATGCACAAGTGTGTGCAGTCCAAATAAAATTCTAATAAAATATTCATAAAACCAGATAAATTATTTAAAAACCGTTTTGGTAAACTTTTTACTAAAAACCCCACATTAAAACACAATTACCACTAATCACATTCTAAGGTGTTACAATCTTCCTCCTTTAAGAAAATTCGTCGCCGAATTTAAATATATATCTACGCGTACCTTCAAAGAGATGAGGGAATTTCTTCCGCATCTCTCCCTCGGCTTCCTAAGTGATCTCTTCCTCATTTGGGCTGCGCCAATGAACCTTCACAGATGGCAGGACCTTTGATCGAAGTTTCTTCACCTGCCGATCCAATATCACTACTGGCTGCACGGTGAACGAAAGATCGCGCTCAAGCTGAACGGTCTGATGCTGAATCGTGTAAGAAGGGTCATGGAGATATCTGCGTAGCATCGACGCGTGGAAGACGGGGTGAACATCTGGAAATTCGGGTGGAAGAGCCAAATGATATGCAACCGCGCCGACACGCTCGAGGATCTCGAAGGGACCCACAAATCTCGGACTAAGCTTTCCTTTTCGCCCAAATCGCATCACACCCTTCATCGGAGAGACCCTCAGAAAAACATGATCACCAACTGCGAACTCTAGTCTGAGACGGCGCCTGTCTGCATACGATTTCTGCCTTCTCTGAGCCGCTCTCATCCGATCTCGAATCAACTGTACTTTCTCGGTCGTCTCCTGCATGATCTGCGGCCCCAAAATACTGCTCTCGCTAAGCTCAGTCCAACAGACGGGCGATCTACATCTCCTCCCATACAAAGCCTCGAAAGGTGCCATCTGAATAGTATTCTGGAAGCTGTTGTTGTAGGAGAACTCCCCTAAAGGTAAATGATGATCCCAGCTACCACCAAAGTCTAAAACGCACGCTTGGAGCATGTCCTCGAGAGTCTGAATAGTCCGCTCTGACTGGCCGTCGGTCTGCGGATGAAATGCTGTGCTGAAACTCAAACGGGTGCCCAACGCCTCCTGAAGTCTCTGCCATAGCCGGCTGGTAAACTGGGTGCCTCGGTCTGACACGATACAAGTCGGTACGCCATGCAACCGTACGATCTCGTCGATGTAAATCTGGGCATACTGAGAAAAACTGAAAGTGGTCTTCACTGGCAGGAAGTGAGCCACTTTCGTCAAACGATCCATGATCACCCAAATGGAGTCGTACCCTCTCCTGGTCTTGGGTAGACCCACAATGAAGTCCATAGAAATCTGCTTCCATTTCCACTCTGGAATGGGCAAAGGCTGCAACTCTCCTGCTGTCCTCTGGTGCTCGGCCTTGACTTGCTGACAAGTCAGGAATCTTGACATGAAGTCTGTGACGTCCCTCTTCATCCCGTCCCACCAATAAACATCTCTCAAATCGCGGTACATCTTGGTGGAACCCGGATGAACACTGTATATCGATCTATGCTCCTCCTCAAGAATCTCACGCCGCAGTCCCTCAGAATCTGGTACGCACAATCGAGTCCCAAATCGCAGTACTCCCTGATCATCGATCATGAACTCGGAATTTTTGCCCTACCTAATCTGCTCCATGATCTCTGAAAGACTGTCATCACTGGGCTGTGCCTCTCGAATACGGTCAAGTAACTGCGGACGTGCACGAACATGCGCAAGCTGTCCCCCTGTCGGAGTGAACTCGAACTCAACCCGGCTGTCGCATAAAATCTGCCAATCTGCTGACGACTGCCTCTGTACTGCACTTAAACAAGATAGACTACCCCCGGGCCTCCTGCTCAAAGCATCCGCCACTACATTAGCCTTGCCCGGGTAATACAAAATCTCGCAATCGTAGTCCTTTACTAGTTCCATCCAACGGCGCTGTCTGAGATTCAGGTCTCGCTGCTGAAATATATACTTTAAGCTCTTGCGATCAGTGAATATCTGGCACGACTCGCCGTATAGGTAGTGTCGCTATATCTTAAGTACGAAGACCACTGCAGCCATCTCCAAATCTTGAGTGGGGTAGTTCTGTTCATGTTTCTTCAACTGCCGTGAAGCATACGCGATCACCCTGTCATGCTGCAGCAATACGCACCCTAGCCCCACTCGTAAAGTGTCACAATAGACCACAAATCCGCCTGATCCTGAAGGCAAAGATAATACCGGCGCCGTAGTCAAACAAGTCCGTAGCTGCTGAAAACTGTGCTCGCACTCCTCCATCCAATCCAAAGGAACTCCCTTCCGGGTCAATCCGGTCAAAGGTGCAGCAATACGGGAGAAATCCTGAACGAATCGCCTGTAGTAGCCAGCCAGGCCTAGGAAACTGCGGATCTCAGTAACTGATGTCGGTCTGGGCCACTGCTGAACGGCCTCGATCTTCTTCGGGTCTACACATATGCCATCTCTCGTAATCACGTGGCCCAAGAAACCAACGCTGTCAAGCCAAAATGCACACTTGGAGAATTTTGCCAACAGCTGGTGCTCCCTCAAAGTCTGTAACGTGATCCGCAAGTGCTGCTCATGCTCCTCTCAGCTGCTCGGGCTCCTCTCAGCTCCGGGAATACAAAAAAATATCATCAATAAACACGATGATGAACAAGTCAAGATACGACCTGAATATATGGTTCATCAAATCCATGAATGCTGCTGGGGCGTTGGTGAGTCCGAACGACATCACCAAAAAATCATAGTGGCCGTAGCGCGTGCGGAAAGCTGTCCTCGGTATATCCTTCTGTCGAACTCGTAGCTGATGGTATCCTAATCGCAAGTCGATCCTCAAAAAATATCCTGCCCCCTGAAGCTGGTCGAACAAATCGTCGATACGTGGTAAGGGATACCTGTTCCGTATGGTAACTTTGTTCAGCTGGCAGTAGTCGATACACAAATGTAAACTGCTGTCTTTCTTCTTGAAGAACAGGACAGGAGCACCCCACGGAGAAACGCTAGATCGAATAAGCCCCTTATCTAACAAATCCTGCAACTGATCCTTCAGCTCTCTAAGCTCCGCCGGGGCCATCCGATAAGGCGGTAAGGAAATAGGCCCTGAGCCGGGAATCAAGTCAATGCAGAACTCTACATCGCGCTCAGGCGGTAGCCCAGGCAGCTCATCAGGGAAAACATCAGGGAACTCACTAACAATCGGAACACGGTCCAAAGGAACCTCCGTAGCTCGAGTATCATAAACACAAGCTAAGAATCCCTGACATCCCTTCCGCAAGAGCTGACCAGCGCGAAGAGACGAAATCAAACTGGGAAGGGTGACACTGCGGTCTCCCTGGATAACATGGACTGGCTCTCCCAGAAAGCTAAATCTGACTGCCTTCTCACGGCAATCCACAGAATCATAACAAGTGGCTAGCCAATCCATGCCCAGGAGCACATCAAATTCCAAAATATCGAGGAGAATCAAATCTACCAATGAATCCCTCTCCCCGATACGAACGAAACACAAAACGAGCGACAAACGATTCTCCTACCGGAGTAATAACCACAAGCGGCTGATCTAACGACGATGACACACAGCCCAACATCGGTGCAAAGTGTATAGAGGCATACGAATGTGTGGAACCTGGGTCGAATAATACTCGTGCGTCGAAAGAACAAACTGGCAAGGTACCTGTCACAATGGCGTTGGATGCCTGTGCATCCTGCGGTGTCAAAGCAAATACTCAGGCCTGTCCCCCACCAATAGTTGGCTGTCCTCAGCCTCCTCGTCCTCTCTGGATCGGACCACCACGTCCACGGCCTCTGGGTGCATCAAACTGACGTGGAGCATCGCCTGGGGTAGGAAGTAGAGCTCTCTGAGGAGGTGGTGAAGGTGGTAAGGTCACATGCGAAACTGTCGCCGCTCTCTGCCGTCTCACCGGACAGTCTCTGATACGATGGTGTGGACTCCCGCACCAATAGCATCCTGGCGACGCCTGCTGTCCCTGCGGATATGAACCATATAGCTGACCCCGCCCAACTCCTCTGCCGACACCATCTCTTGTAAAGAATCTGGCACGATACCTCTGAGCTGGCACATCGGTATGAATCCTCTTCGGCCCAGAAACGGCCGAAGTCGCTGAAATGCGTGCCTCCATCCATAATGTTGTGTCCATAGCAGCTGAATAAGTGTCGAAGTGCTGGGCGCCGATGGCAAGAAATAGCTAGGTGTCAAGTCTCTGCACGAACCTCTTCACTCTCTTTTCTTCAGTATCCACCAAATATGGAGCATATCTGGACAACTGCGTGAACTGGACATCATACTCAGACACCGTCCTCCCGGGAGTCTTGATCAAAGATTCGAAACTACGAGCTCTAGCGTCACGAACGCTCTCCAGAAGGAAACGAGCTAGAAATACCGCTGTGAACTTGGCCCAAGTCATAGGAGGTAGACCTGCAGCTCGACCTCTCACGACGGACTCACACCACGTCTGCGCAAGGCCCTCTAGACGGAAACTCGCAAGTTCTACCCATCGATCATCAGAACATCTGAGCGAACGGCAAATCCTGGCTAATCTGTCAAGGAATGTCTGTGGATCCTCCGCCGCATCTGTGCCAGTGAAGACTGGAGGTCTCAGCCTCATGAAATCCTGTAGCGATACTGGGTTAGCCACGGTAGTAGTAGGAGGAGCAACTGTCTAGGCAACAGGTACCAAGGTAGTCTGTGATGTGGTAGGTACGTCCTCCGACCTCGGCGCATGACTAGCCTCTACTAAGGATCCCACCATCTGTCGTAACTCCTGCATACCTCCCATCATCTGTCGTAGCTCCTCCATACCAGACTCTATCCTATCCATGCGGCCTGGAGAAGGCGGATCAGTCTGTCCCTGAGGCGTAGGTATACCACCCTGCTCGGTCCTCGCCTTGGACGAGCCTGCTCGGATCTCATCTCGGGTAACAGCCCTCTGCGCTCTCATAGCCTTCGGCGGCATATTGGCTGTTACAAGAAACATGATAGTAAGAACAGTGCAATAGAATCATAGGATACATGAAATTGAAGAAGGAATTTCAAGCAAGTATATCCTAAAGTCACCTAGGCGGAGTACCATATCGCAAGTATGACACGGACATACGCACGCTACTTTACCCTGCTTAAGTCACTTACTCCATCTACCATGGGTCATCCTACACTCAGAAAGGTAAAACCTATCACTTTGATACTAACTTTGTCACGACCAGCAGGGTACGGAACGTGACTGGCACTTAAGTTACGAAACGTCTCAAGGCATCTGTAAAATAAGTAATCCAAAGCCCAGAAATCAAAACCCGATTAAGAAAATAGAGTGAAGGAAGAACCAATTTATTGAAAGTGATTTAATCCATTAAGTCACATCAAGCTTTTTAAAAGCAACATCCCTCTTTCCAAAATTCCGGCAGAGTCTCCTTTGTAAAAATAGGCCGCCAACGGGTACAAAACAGGAGTATAAATGAATAACATGAAATATGGCATCCCCAAGCGGGAGCCAGCTCTTCGCCCCACGGCGGTCACAAATCCCACGCAAGGTAAAACAGTAATGTGCATAAAAATAAGCATGAGAAGCACAAGTAAAATATCATGTCGACTCAAGTGATCTCGACCCCAAATACAGCATAAAAGTCCACAAATCTCACAGCCTCGTCTTTAGGTCAATATACAACAATATAAATAATAGGTGCAGCTGATCCAGTAGATGGAGTACTCTAGATACAATGAATATATAAGGTGGTACAAAATAATAACACAACCCACCTACGAGCAAAAGCCTCGAGTCCAGGCAAAAGAGGCAAAAGAAACTAGTGCGCCCGCCGCTACTGTGCTGACGGAGCGGACCTGCAAAAAGACTGTGGCACAACGAGGGTGAGTTGCCAACTCGTGAGTAATAAATGACATCTACAGAGCCTATCGCAAGCATGCACACAAGCACCCTAACATCTACAATACAGATAAGGCAGGATATACTAGCAGGTATGTATGCAACATGAAAGTGCTAGTAGGTATGTAAGCAACATGAATCAACTCGTGATCTGAATATGTAGGTATAAGAATAATTACTTTCTTTTTGGAATCTCTTTTGAAATATCAGCAAAACATCACTAGAATCATCAAGAATCCGTGTCCAGCATCGACACCTCAAAACTGTCTCAATCTCATGTATCCATATCACAGTATCTCTGGTCTCAGCCGTCCAGCTAACCCATCTCAATTATCCATATCTCAACATCTCGTGGCCACGGTCGGTATCCTCTGGATATCCACCATGCCATAAAGTCATCGGTAGGTAGTGCTCCCTTGCCAGGCTCAACGCCATCATCTGCGACCTTCTTGCCCCGGGGTACCTTACCGGGCCCACCATGTACCCGAGACGGTTCATCTAACTCCTCGAAACGGGTCTCGAAAACCACAGCAAACTCATGGTGGACGACACTTACATCACTAGAAAACCGCAACTTTGCATATTTTAAAAGAGGTAATAAGTTTAGAAATTCTTGCGGATTTCCCCCGAAATCCAGAAATATCGTAAATCTCAAGAAATCATCATAAGTGCATATGTCAACGATAATGAATGCATATGGTATCAATAATAAAGTTGCAATCTATGGTTAATAGACTAGGTAAGAACAAATGATGTAATGAGGTTCATGCACATGAATAGCAATCCTACAATTTCATCTTAAGGATTTAAATGCAATAGCACAGGTTTAAGCATCAATTATAGTAAAAATGTTTCAGATTATAAGTTATCTAGTGTTGTGGCAAGGAAATTACCAAGGCGTGTGTGTACGCATGAATAGTGCTCGTGCTGCATATAAAAACCCTGGCAATGGTGCAGGTGTCCTATAGAATGAGTTCGCATATGTATGTCAAAATAGAGCATAAATGTAGCAAGATGTTATGCAAGCATTAACTCATAACTACTAATATCACTAGAAATTTTTAAATTACTTAAACTATCCAGCGACTTGCGCCATCCAAACGATTGTCCCCCGTAGTTGTTACATCTACTCACCCGTGATCACACGCTAGGTGTGTTCGACCACCTGCTTTCCTTTCTCCGCGGCACTCGAAGTTCCCGACTGCGAACCTAGAATTTACATAAAGTAACACACATCAGGAAAATCCTGCAAAAACGTGATATACCGATCAGAAGAATAACTCGTGTGTGAAATTAAACGCGCGTGCACTCGATACGTCGCGACGTGCTTAAACTCACCAGAAACCAACCCGACACGCTGTGTCGCGCAGCGCAACAGAACCACACAGATCACACACGTGTCGCACAAGTTTAAAAAGCATCGATATAGGGTTTAATACTCCAGATTTTTACTCGAGTCAAAGCAGAAAAAGTTGTACATACCAAAAACCCTAGATACACTGTAGACACCTACAGACAAAACCCCAGCACCCAAGCCCACCCTCTGGCCGCAATTTGCGGCCAGACACAATAGAAATGCGGCCAAACTGGGGAGAGGGGTCCCCGTGCTTTGTGTGTGTGTCTCTGTCATGGTCACTATGCTACAGTATCCAAAACTTTTTCCTGAAGTGCCCGGGTCAAGAGCAGATCCCAGAAAGGCTAAAAGTCCAATTTAAACGCTAAATTACACCAATTCGAAACAATCTGGTATTTTAATGAAATCTAGGATAAATCTTGGGTTAACTGGTCTTAACAACACTTAGTATGGCTACACCAACAATTAAAACCATCACTTTGCCAAATCTCACTCAAATTACCCAATACTAGCACTAATTCATATAATAAACGCTAAACTTAAGCTTAGAAACCATATCCTAACAAAGAAAGAAGTCAAGTTAAGAGATTATACCTCTAGGGATCCTAGGATGTAGGAGAAGAGAAGAAGAAGAAGAAGAAGAAGAAGAAGTAGGTGTTGCTGCTGCTGAAGTGCTGCTGCTATTGCTGCCTGCTGCTGAGCTGCTGCTGTTGTTGCTGTTTTTATGCTTCTGCTGCTGGTTCCAGAGCTGCTGCTGTTGCTGATGCTATTGGTGCTGCTGCTGTTGTTGTTGGTGTGCTGGTGCTGATGCTGCTATTGTTGTGGTGTGGTGTTGTGTGAGAGTGAGAGGGAGAGATATGAATGAGAATGAGTGTGAGAAAAAATACAAAGGTTTGAAAATAAAACAATGAGAGTCAACCCCTCACCCTCTCTCCTCATTAAATGCCAAGCATGGCACAAGCCATCATGGCCTCTCTCTCACCTACACTAGTCAACCCCTAACCCTAACTCATTTGAAAAACTAAAACCCTTTAAATAAAAACAAATTAACTCAACAATTGGGTTAGTCCACCATGCTCATCTAAACATGGTTAAACCCTAGACTTAACCCTAGTTAACATGCATAAGTGTGTGCATTCCAAATAAAAATCTAATAAAATATTCATAAAACTAGATAAATTATTTAAAAACCGTTTTGGTAAACTTTTTACCAAAAACCCCTCATTAAAACACAATTACCACTAATCACATTCTAAGGTGTTACAGCAACTCACACCGTCAATAATTGCCATGACATGCACAACACTCATACATACGTGAGATTGTATTGGTTAGGGGCTTAAGACTTGATCCTTATTTTTATTGTGCATAGGACATATAGCATACTTGTACACCTACATGCTCACACATATGTCTTGCTATGCCTACATGATTACACATATACCTGGAGGGTATTGCATCGTTATTGACATGTATATACACATAGCTAGCTTGCTACAGCTACA